>SEYY01000725.1:112916-125971 GCA_009176605.1 Armadillidium nasatum
TTTATTGTATAGCAGTAGATAATACTGGGGCATACACTAGTATAAAAAAATTTAAAACTTAAAAGACCTAAAATTGTGGAAAAAGGATAAAATATATTTCCTGATAATGAGTGTGACTTGTCTATGTAAGACTGATACATTACTACAGATCTTAAAGACTTTAATAAATCTTCATAAAACTATTCTGTTTGAAAAAAATAGCATTTTCCTAAAAAATGTTGTTTTTTCTTAATGTATATATTTTTTTTATATTGTAGTGAGCATATGACGATATAAAAAGTTATCATTTTAAGCATATGTATATTTAAAAAGAGAAGGAAGAGAAGAGAACCTTGAGTAATTATAAAAAAAAATGTAAAATGTCATACAAAAAATATCTGTAAAAAAAAAAAAAAACGACGTAAAAAACGACGTAAAAAAAGCTTTATTGATAAAAAAAAGCACGATTAAAAAAACGGTATTTTTGTCATCACCCTCTCTCTCTCTCTCCCTCTCTCTCTCTCTCTCTCTCTCTCTCTCTCTCTATATATATATATATATATATATATATATATATATATATATATATATATATATATATATATATATATATATATATATATATATATATATATATATAATAATAATAATATCCTCCATGGCTCTCCTACTGATAAAAATTTCTGGCCTCTTGTCAAAAATATCTCTAACAACTTCTGTAAATCTGACTTTCCTCCTCTTATTCGCTCTGATGGTTCTGTAGCTAATACTCCTTCTGAAAAGGCTAATCTCTTCGGCCTCCTTTTTTCATCTAATTCCACCCTGCTCGATTCTGGCATCCCTCCTCCTACTCCTTCTCCTCTCAGGTGTCCCATGCCTCAACCTATAATTACTCATGATCGGGTGCCTGGGATCCTGAAATCTATGAACGTCAGGAAGGCCAGTGGCCCGGATGGCATTTCCCCTCGTGTTCTGAGGGAGTGTGCTTCCGAGTTGGGCCCTGTCCTCGTTCAGCTCTACTCTCTATGCCTTAATACTAATACTTTTCCTCTATGCTGGAAGCGTGAGTTAGTTCAGCCGATCCCGAAAAAAGGTAGCCGTTCTGACCCTTCTAACTATCGACCTATAGCTCTCACTTGTGTTCTATCTAAAATTTTTGAAACTCTCCTCAACTCTCATTTCCTGGATCATTTGGAGTCTCATTCTCTTCTCTCTGATCACCAGTATGGCTTTCGTCGCTCGAGGTCAACTGGTGACATACTTTCCTATCTTACTGATCTATGGTCTTCTGCCCTTAGGGACTTCGGGGAGTCTTGTGTGGTGGCGCTTTACATATCCAAGGCTTTTGACCGGGTATGGCATGCGTCACTACTCTCTAAGCTCCCTTCCTTTGGGTTTCCTCCTTCTCTTTGCTTACTCTTGTCTAGTTTTCTCTCAGATCGTTCCATTTCGGCAGTTGTAGATGGAGCGATCTCTTCCTCCTTTTCTGTCAACTGTGGTGTTCCTCAGGGTTCTGTTTTATCTCCAACCTTATTCTTACTTTTCATTAACGAATCTTCTCCACTGCACTTCTAACTCTGTTCACTCTTATGCTGATGATTCAACTCTACATTCTTCTACTCATTTCAAATCTGCTCTCTTTTGCTTCTAGACTTGCTTCTCGTCTTCAACTTTCCGATTCTATTCTTGCCGATCTGGATGGAATTTCCCGGTGGGGACATAGCAACCTTGTGAAATTCAACTCTTTAAAAACTCAACTTCTTTACATCTCCCTCTCAAAAACACCTCCTAACTTTCCTATCCTCTTCGATGGCTCTCCCGTCTCACCTGTAAATAACATTAACATTCTTGGTCTAAACATAAACAACAAACTGTCTTGGAAACCACATATCACAATGGTTGCTAAAGCTGCCTCTAAGAAGCTGGGAGTTCTGTTCAGGTTGCGAGAGTTTTTTTCTTCTGAGCAGTTACTCCAGATATATAAGGGTCTTATTCGCCCTTGTATGGAGTACTGTTCTCATATTTGGGGGGGCTCTGGCTCCTCCTCTCTTCTGGATAGGGTTGAGTCAAAAGCTATGAGATTAATAAACTGTCCCCTACTTTCAAACTCTCTTGACCCTCTGTCCCTGCGACGTGACGTTGGCGCGCTATCTCTTTTCTACAGGTACTACAATGGCAGGTGCTCGAGGGAATTGACCTCTCTCATTCCTCCACCGTTGCGTCGTCCTCGTTGCACGAGGGGTGCCCTGCTTTCGCACCAATTTTGTGTGGACGTAGGAAATCCCAGGCTAGCCCGTTGTGGTACCTCCTTCTTTCCAGCCACCTCTATTCTGTGGAATTCTCTAAAATCTTCTATTTTTCCAACTGTATTTAATCTTCCACTCTTCAAGTCTTCCGTCTGCGCCCACCTGAGGGCTGTGCGTTAGGTGTGTGTGTGTGTTTGAATGAGTTTTGTCCTTGTGTGTGTGCCCCCTCCTTGAAAAGGGCTCTGCCCGTGAGTGGTGGCGTTTTGTAAAATATATATATATATATATATATATATATATATATATATATATATATATATATATATATATATATATATATATATATATATATATATATATATATATATACATCAAGAATGTGATCTTTGCTAGTATACCTCAAAATCTGGTATTAAACTCTCCATTATTAAAACGAAAAGACTCATCAAATTCTATAAATTATTAACCTTATTGAATTGATGTGAGATCTGATATTAAAAACAACTGATATGAGGATACTACAAACAGCTGACAATGAATCTGTGAAAATTTTCCAAAAGTAAATGTCCTAAAGGATATGAATGAGAAGGATATACGAAACGTTTCAAGATATATAATAGCAGCAATAAAAGAAAAACATCTGTGATGTGTTGCACATCTTATGAGAAATTAGATGCTACAAATTATATCGCGAGAGCTTAGATGACATATGAGAAATAGTTGCTAATAAATTGCCATTGAAAGTTAAAAGCGCAACAGAGACAGCTAGGAGTGAAAATTATATATATATATATATATATATATATATATATATATATATATATATATATATATATATATATATATATATATATATATATATATATATAATATAATATATATATAATATATATATATATATAATATATATAATATAATATATATATATATATATATATATATATATATATATATATATATATATATATATATATATATATATATATATATATATATATATATATATATATATATATATATATATATATATATATATATAGGGTGTATTGTATAAAAATATATATGCAAGTTGCAATGCAAGATGCTTGGTATATCAAGGAGCAATTGTTACTAAAAGCTTTGTTCTTCTTTATTCTTTATTTCCTTAAGTCTAGTTACAAAACAACAAAATGGAATGATCTTTTGTTTATCTAATTTAATACAAAGCACCGTAACCCTCCGTTCCCTTTTTCAATTCCTTTGTTAGATCTATGGTTTCTAATAATGCACTATTAATAATTATAAGGTAAAAAATTAAATGGTTTTAACGTTAAGCTTGCCACCACAGGAGACGTGGCACCTGTGGCGACTCTGTCAGACGCTCAACTAACGGCTTCTTTCCCTGCCCGTCCTTCCTCAAACGGAAGAATTCCACTTAGAGAGAGCCCGTTTCTCATTGGCTTATTCAAATGGCATCATTATTTCAACTATAATATTTGTTATCTTATTTCAAGAACCTTATTAAATTAACTAATGAATAGCAAACATTAAGGGTTATAACAAAGCGTCAGTTTCTACAATGAGCCATTATTATAAAACCACTTATTAGGCAAAAAAGAAGAGAATGCCGAAGCTATTACAGTTGTTGTTCTGGGAAATGGGGAATGGGAAAAGGAGTTACAATACTGTTACAAGATATTCAACTCCCCCACAAATTTTTCAACATATTAAGGTAATTGAAAAATTTGTCCAATGATCTCTTGCAATTATTAATTTGGAATTCATTCGAATAAAACAAACGCTTATTTGATCTTGAAATTGTGAACGAAAAATTTTTTTCCTTAAGTGTTTGCCTTTTTCATTACTAGGAGAATGTGCAAAAAAATGTAACTCGGCTTCCAGTAATTTATGGCTCAGATATAGTTCCAGCATTACCTTTATTCCTCGTAGAAAGTTTACTCTTCACGAAACTAAGTGATAGGAACACTTCATCGCAAATCTCGGGGGGTATTTGCTGTCGTTAACCCTTTCTATAGAATTATTTCTACATTCGAACTAAGAATATCTCCAAAACCAAATCCTTGCCTTCATTCTGGTCGCGAATGTTTCCTTTTTTCGTTTTCTTTCTTCCTATACGTAATTCTAGGTGAGACTTAAAAAATTCTCATCTCGTTTTAATTAATAAATCTTAAAATTTATTGGTTATCTTCATCATTTATTACTCTAGAAGCTTCCTCTTGCTTTCAGTTTTGTTAAATTTCTTTTTCCGTATAGCGGTTTTCCGGTTTCGGACTTTCTATACTTTTAATATGAAAGAAATTAACTTTGGCCTTAGCAAGCTATTCTGTCTTAAAGTTCCCAAAATCCAATGCGATTCTTAAAGTTTCTCATTTTTACGAGCCTCTCTCAACTATCTAACTAACTATATACTATATATATATATATATATATATATATATATATATATATATATATATATATATATATATATATATATATATATATATATATATATATATATATATATATATATATATATATATATATATATATATATATATATATATATATATATATATATATATATATATATATATATATATATATATATATATATATAATATATTATATATATATATATATATATATATATATATATATATATATATATATATATATATATATATATATATATATATATATATATATATATATATATATATATATATATATATATATATATATATATATATATATATATATATATATATATATATATATATATATATATATATATATATATATATATATATATATATATATATATATATATATATATATATATATATATATATATATATATATATATATATATATATATATATATATATATATATATATATATATATATATATATATATATATATATATATATATATATATATATATATATATATATATATATATATATATATATATATATATATATATATATATATATATATATATATATATATATATATATATATATATATTGATTTCTTTTCAGGTAGGTATATGGGAAACTCATTCTGTGACGCGGGGGCCATGCTGATATGTATGTATGGTTCCTCTATAGTGAATTATTATTTAATTTATATTTTCTTTTAGGTTCCAGATAAATCCTGATTTTAGTTTTTAAATAGATGACAAATAAAGGACTTAATAGTGTATAAATAATTTTAGTATACAGATGTACCATAGTAGAATATATAGGACTCATAAGAATAGAAATAGATAAATGAAGCTTGAAAGAAAAAGCAACTAGGAAAGAAAAAGACAATTAACTTTCATTGTATTATAATCTTTACTTTGACATTTTCCTATCTTTTTCTTTCTGAAAGTTAATCTTGTCATTTATAGATTCATCAAGCAATCATCGTTTCGATAGAGGTAAGATATATTTTTGAATCATTTAGAATATAGGGTATATATATATATATATATATATATATATATATATATATATATATATATATATATATATATATATATATATATATATATATATATATATATATATATATATATATATATATATATATATATATATATATATATATATATATATATATATATATATATATATATATATATATATATATATATATATATATATATATATATATATATATATATATATATATATATATATATATATATATATATATATATATATATATATATATATATATACAAAAATCCTTTTCTATAGCTTTATCATTCTAGTTAGATATAATCAACGTCCCGATTCTAAATTCAATCAATTTCAAATTAAGAACTTTTTTTTCCCTTCAAAACTTCGTTTTGGAGTTTAAATTTCACAGACAAACTTTTTTAAAACAATTTTCATCCATTCTATTACAAATCAATACCTAATTTCGGGTTTTTGAGGCATGCAAGAGTAGAATTTTTGTTTTTTTTTCTTTCTTTTTTTGTTTTTTGTTTGTTTGTTTTTTTTTTTGTTTTTTTTTTTGTTTTTTTGTTTCGTAAAAGTTTGTTTTAATTACTTCTGCATTCTCCTCCTACCGAGGAGGAAGTTGAATGAGAACTATTGCAAAATAATAATTAAATCTGAGGTAGTTATTTTACTTAGGTAATAACAAATAAAATACGACTACTATGACTATTATTATCGTTTAACTTCTTTTAATAGTTATTGTTTATATATATATATATATATATATATATATATATATATATATATATATATATATATATATATATATATATATATATATATATATATAAATATTATATTTATTATTTTATTTATTATTATTATTATTATTATTACTAATTATTATAATATTATTTTAATTAATTATTATCATTATTATTATTATTTTTGTTGCTATTTTTATTATTATAATTAATAGTATTATTATCATTACTAATAATTATATTATTATTATTATTATTATTATTATTATTATTATTATTCTTATTATTATTATCATTATTATTATTATTACACTGGGGAGCAAATTTCATATTTTGTATATTGAATTAGATTTAACTTTGAATTATAGAGGTAATTTACATGTTCTGAGCACGAATTTTCACTCGGTTTTGCCCTATTAAGTCCTGATATTACTCAACACTCTTCATCCTTCATCGTATTCACTGAAAGGTTTTTTCAATTCTCCGATAATTACACATATGCAAGTAGGTTATTATCTTGATATTTGCACCTATTGTAATGGTATTATTGAATTACGTTTTTTTTTTTTTTTATAATATGTAACATCCTAACAATACTGTTTGAAATGACGTCATTATATGTATACTTTGTTTTCCTGATTATATATATATATATATATATATATATATATATATATATATATATATATATATATATATATATATATATATATATATATATCCAAATGTATACCAGAAGAGTTGGGGCAATTGTGGGAACTATAGTCATAGTTAACACTTGCTGCTTCTAACTAGTCTAAAGGCTAGATCTCACCACTACTGGATCGTTATGTATATAATCCCATATATATTGTTACTACTGTGTAACTTGCGTAGTTGATCTTACACATATTCCTGTAGTGCATAATAAACCATTTCTATAAGCTCGTTATATATTACGATCTCTTCAAATGGTAGCAGAGCGTAGATCTCACCTTTAAGATTGAAATGACTGCTGCAACAGGAATAGGTATTGAACCTCTAAGAATTGAAAATTACGACTGTTGGAGCATTCAAGCTGAAACTCTCCTAATCAGAAGTGATCTATGGGATTATGTTAACATCAAGAAACAAAGGCCAACGGTCACGTCAGAATTTTTTCAATGGGAGGTTATGGATCGAAAATCTAAATCTAATTTGCTTTAATTCTGATGGATGAATAATAAGTACTAATTCAAAGATTGTGAAGCGTCAAATGACGTGTGAAATACGTTAAAAAGTGTTTATCAGTCGACAAATCCCGGTCGTAAAGCATTACTGCTTAAACAATTGACGCTGAGTAAACTACATGCCGAAGAGGATGTGAAAGATCTAGATAATTTCTTCGATCGTCGCACGAGCCCTTCTCAATGGAGAAGGAATACGAAGAGAGAGTTATGAGGAGCAATGTCCATTGTAATAATGATAGTATAGAGAGAGGGATGCAACAATTCGAAGGCCGATAAGAGAGACTCTGGAGAGAATTAACGAGAGAGGGAGAGTTGGTAAGACGAAAATCTTAGACTCAACCTTTTCAAGTAGAGCTGTATGATTGGAACAACCCTAGACGTGTGAAGCGTGCTTAGTTCAGTGGCAAACAACTACCCTATAAAGAACAAGCAACTGGGGTGGTGTAAAAAAAATCACGAAAGCTCCTTAGAACACAAAACCTCTTTGAAGCTTATTTAGAAGGAGAAGTAATTTAAACTTTCCAAGAAAGAACATGAGAAAAAGAAATATCAAAAATATGAAAGATAGATGAAAGTTTGGGTGTTTTCGAAAAAAATGTCTTATTCGTGTGGAAGGTTGTGTCGAGAATGTGAAATACGAGATAGATCAGAGGTTCTTTACTCCAAGGCCACCCTCCTTGCTTCAATTAAAAAAACTACTTCTGACAGACGAGTCTTTAAAATTGAAAGGAGTAATGAAGGGTGAAGTCATCGGCAAAGGAGTGGATGGGTGAAGATTTAATAGAAAAAAGTTAATGAAGAGTTGAAAATGTGTTGGGGATAGAATACAACACTGAGGAACACCGCTATTAATATATTTAAAGGATGAACGGTCTCCATTTATAACAGATGCTACAGAACGACCGGAAAGGAAATTAGAGAAAAGAACACAGAGAGAAGGATAAAATTCGAAAGAGAAAAGTTTTGAAAGCAAAGATATAGCAATTATATAACAATTATATCAGACTCTATCGAAAACGTTCGATTCGATATGTCCAGTGCGACAGCGAAAGATTCACCGAAATGCCGAAGAGCGGAGAACCAAGAGTCAAAGAGAAGGGAAAATAGATTCTCGGTATATATATATATATATATATATATATATATATATATATATATATATATATATATATATATATATATATATATATATATATATATATATATATATATATATATATATATATATATATTCACTTTTTTGGGTAAAATAAAAATCGTTTCTTCTTTCTAAGTTTAATACAACTCTTTTTTAGGAACCTATAACTATGAACAGCATTAATTATTTTAAAAACAAATGAAATTAATGATTATAATAATAAATATATTAATATCAACAAAAAAATTAAATAAAAACTCAATAATAAATGAATCAGATAAGACTCAAAATAATCCTACAATAATAAATGAAAACGATAATAAAAACAGTAGAAACACAAATTGAAATCATTTAAATGCTTACATGCAATAATAAAAGAATTGGATAGGACTTTAAATGACCCAACAAATAAGGTCACATATACATACATATATACATGATTTGAATTCTAATATACAAATATATTAACATCCTTTTTCAAAGACTCGTTTGATACTCAGTTGAAAATGGCAAAATCAATTATGGTAAGACTAAAAATAATCTATCGCCAATAAAAAATTAAGAAAAAAATATCGATCAAAATTAATTATTAAAATGATCTTCCCAAAATTAAAATGATTATTATAATTTTTCCGAGTTTCCTTTTGAAAGTTTAATTACCAAAAAAAAAAAAAAAAATCAATAAATGAATGTGATGGAGCTAATGCCAACCTAGTACCAAAAATATGAAATAATGACAATAAAATAATAAAGTTTTAAAATCTTAATATTTGATAAAAGAGAGAGAGAGAGAGAGAGAGAGAGAGAGAGAGAGAGAGAGAGAGAGAGAGAGAGAGAGAGAGAGAGAGAGAGAGAGAGAGAGAGTACAAATATCGGTAAAAAATAGGTTTACAGTCCTAAAAATATTAATAGTGATCCTAATAATAATAATAATAATAATAATAATAATAATAATAATAATAATAATAATAATAATAATAATATTAGAAGAAAAAATAAAAATTAGAGAGATATTTACCCGTCCAGTACGCCCTACACTCCTCGAACAACTGAAGTTTTATCTGCTTTTTGTAAAATTGAAAATTTTAATTTCTATTTCAGGAAATAATCAATTTTTAGATAAGAAGGATTGTATTTAAAACAAACAATAGATTTGACTTTGTAAGATTCAGACCGAAAAGATGATCGTATGAAATGGAATTTTCTTGAATCTTGTGTTTAGAGATAAATAAAATATGATCATTTTATTCTGTGATTTAAAATTAGGATTTTAAGATAATCCTATTAATAAAGTTAATATATATATATATATATATATATATATATATATATATTATTATATATATTATATATAATATAATATATACTATATATATATATATATATATATATATATATATATATATATATATATATATATATATATATATATATATATATATATATATATATATATATATATATATATATATATATATATATATATATATATATATATATATATATATATATATATATATATATATATATATATATATATATATATATATATATATATATATATATATATATATAATATATATATATATATATATATATATATATATATATATATATATATATATATATATATATATATATATATATATATATATATATATATATATATATATATATATATATATATATATACTCCGGCATCCGCGATAGGCCTGGCCCAGCCAGCGGTACCGCCGTGGGCCCGTGAAACCCTAGGATCTTCCTTGAAAGATCCAACTGACAGGACGATAGTCCTTCCTGGGGGATGAAGATTATTATTTATTTATTATTTATATATATATATATATATATATATATATATATATATATATATATATATATATATATATATATATATATAGTATTTATTAAGTGGTACAGTGGTTAAGTGTTGGACATATAATCATAATTATGGTTCAAGAGGCTGGGAAACCTCTTAACCAGTATTTCTCCCTTCCCACGTACGGTTGCAGGAATATGAATGCTTTCTGCAACCGACACCACCCTGCTTCATGTGGGATAAGGTGCTGAGTATAAAAAAAAAAAAAATATATATATATATATATATATATTATTATTATTATTGATGGATCGAATATCATGTTTTCTCATTTGTGGATGTGGATACGGATATAGAATTTTCGTCAAATGTGGATGCAGATGTTGAATTTTCGAAAGTGCGGATGCGATGTTGCGGATGCGGATGCGGATGCGGATGCCAATTTTGATGAGGACTCGAATGCGTATGCCATCACAAATACATATATGTGATTCGGCTGCCGTCGAGAGTGAATGTGCTTGGAAGCAGATGGGAAGAAGAAAAGTTAGAAACATCACAAGGAAGTCAGAAGAGAAGAGAAGAGGAGCGGAGAAGAGAAGAGAAGAGAAGAGAAGAGAAGAGAAGAGAAGAGAAGAGAAGAGAAGAGAAGAGAAGAGAAGAGAAGAGAAGACTATTGGATCTGAAGCTTCAAGATCTTCTCCCTGAAGTTGCAGTTTGTTTATGGAATTATGCTTGAAGAATGATATTGATCAAAGGTAAAAGAAAAAAAAAAATTAATATTTCGTTATAATATTTCAGTATTTTTTTTAAATAGTAAATTAAAAGAAATTAAAAAAAAAAATTATGAAGCAAAAATCATTCGATTCAAAGTACTTTCGGCAATTAATTGAAAATTAAATATTAAAAGGAAAAAAAAAAAAAGAATTAAGTTAGAAGTAACCTTTGGTCAATAATGAATGTTGATTTCGTCGCAGTCGAGTCAAATGAAGAATAGTTCTTTGCATGGTTCTAAGGACAGGGAACCCTTTTCAACCAGGTTTTATTCCCACGTACGATTGCAAGGAATGTTAAATTTCTGAAATCGACACCACCCTGCATCACGCGGGATATAGTGCATTGTATATAATATATATATTATATATATATATATATATATATATATATATATATATATATATATATATATATATATATATATATATATATATATATATATATATATATATATATATATATATATATATATATATATATATATATATATATATATATATATATATATATATATATATATATATATATATATATATATATATATATATATATATATATATATATATATATATATATATATATATATATATATATATATATATATATATATATATATATATATATATATATATATATATATATATATATATATATATAATATAATATATATATATATATATATATATATATATATATATATATATATATATATATATATATATATATATATATATATATATATATATATATATATATATATATATATATATATATATATATATATATATATATATATATATATATATATATATATATATATATATATACTATATATATATATATATATATATATATATATATATATAACTATATATATATATATATATATATATATATATATATATATATATATATATATATATATATATTATATATATATATATATATATATATATATATATATATATATATATATATATATATATATATATATATATATATATATATATAATATATATATATATATATATATATAATATATATATATATATATATATATATATATATATATATATATATATATATATATATATATATATATATATATATATATATATATATATATATATATAATTATATATATATATATATATATCTATATATATATATATATATATATATATATATATATATATATATATTTTATTTATTATACACTACACCATATCCCGCAAGATGCAGGGTGGTGTCGCTGCAGAAACTTCATATTCCTGCAACCGTACTTGGGAAAAAAAAAAATGGTTTAAAAGGTTCCCAGCCTTTAGAACCAGGCGAAGAATTATTCCTCATTTGTTCTGACTACGTCAAATTCCCCATCCTTTATTGACCAGAAGTTATTTAGAAGTTTCAATTAAAAATTTTATTGCTTCACGGGTGATTTTGATTTAAAATTACTTAAAGGACCTCTTCCGAAAATTTTGTTGCTTCACATATGATTTTGATTTAAAATTATTAAAAGACATCTTTCGAAAATTTTGTTGCTCCTCTTGATAGTTTAAATATTAATTTTGATTCAACTTATTTTAATTCCAAATGTTAAAATTCAATAAAATTTTTAAAAATATTTAATAAAAAAAAAAAAAAAAAAAAAAAAAAAAAAAAAATTATATATATATATATATATATATATATATATTATATATATAATA
>SEYY01000726.1:5000-23451 GCA_009176605.1 Armadillidium nasatum
ACAGTTTGAAGAAACTAGTCAACAGATAAATATTAAGTCAGAAAATAATGTTATGAAGGTAAAAGATAGAAAAGGTTTTTTAAATATTTTTCTTATGGGAAAATAGGGGATAAGCATTTTGAATGCACAAGAGAGAAACTGTATAATCATCAGGTTACTAAGCAACCTTACCAAGCTTATAGAGGAAGAGGGGGAATATAGGCAGTATTATAAAAGATGGTGTGTTAACTGTAATTCACAAACCCATAATTCAGATTTTTGTAGGAAAAATAATTCAGCAAAGATTATGAAAGATAATGGAGATTGAGAGTCATTCTTATGCATTTATAATTAATGAAACAGGTAATGAGGGACACATACCATGTAGTTTACTGGTAGATTCTGGAGCAACTTTGCATATTATTGTTATAAAACAAAATTTATTTGCCTTGAAGAAAACTTTGAATCCTCAAATCATTTTATTGAATTGACTGATGGGAGCAGGATAAATAATGCTGTAATTGGTAGAGGTCATACTAAAGTATCAATATGTGATGTTAAAGGTAAGTTTTATAGTATTTTATTGAAAAATGCTCTGCATGAATCAAATAATATTATTAATTAAAAGATATTTTCAAAAGGTCCGAGTCGAATACATTTGTGCTGGGGAGAGCATCATTTATTGAGAAGGTAAAAAAGATATATATATATAATTATAAATAATATAAAGAATTGGGCTCATGATATGGTAATAACTTCCAGCAGCTTAATCACATTATTTTAGTTATTTTACAAGAGGGCTTTTTGAAACAGTGGGGTTTTCTTATATGGGTTGCCCCTGGAGCAGAGCAATAATTAATGGATTGAAGTTGATTTCCAAAGAAAGTGATTGGAAACTCTCATGAGATCAATTAGTAGTAAAGACGGCTACTTAGGAGATAATGGGAGAGATAGAAGAGTACAGAGTTTCTCTATTAGTATCCTCGTACTTTCTCAGGAGGCATAATAATGACTCACGGGTAATTAAGGGCCATTATCAGAGAATAATATAGTATACTGAAATTTATAAACCTAAATAAATTACCAATTAGGCAGGTATCAAGGGCACTTTCCTTTAGTAAAATGTGCACTTGGGCTACTGGTATGATAATAATAATCTAATACAAATAGAATTTCTCACAAACCAATTGAAATTAGAGAGAAATATTAGAATTGAGGTATTTTATCTCACAAAGTCACATGACAATACAACTCTACTTATTCTTAATACACGACGACAGTAACTTTACTAATGGTTGGGGGTAAAAAAGATTTGTTGATGATGCATAACCTAACCAAATCACAGACCCCCTACCTTTTCAACGCAGACACAGAGCCATCTACTCCCAGGTTAATACATAAATTTTATTTCTAAGAGTAGTTTGAGGCAAAAAGAGTGGTGCATATATTAATAATAATTAGCCTGTATTAAATAACCACCGAAAAGATGCTTAATAATCTAATAATAGTTAATATATATATATAATATATATATATTATATATATCATTATATATATATTAATATATATATAATATATAATATAATATATATATATATATATAATATATATAAATATATATCTATATATAGTAAGGCAGTAGATTTTATAAGAAATGTGGTTATCACTTTATTAATATTTAACTAGAGTTTACATAGTTTAAGAAATTTAACTTATAAATATATGATTGGTAATTGTAATAATATATAAATATTACCAAAAAGCAAATTTATATTCTCAGAAATAGATTATAAAAATTTCCAAAATTACCTCTAGAAAATTTTTATACAATCTATATGATACCAGAAACCATATACAAAAAAAAAATATCAAAAATTCTGGTACTATATATCACATTTAAATATATATATATAATAATATAATATAGTAATAAAAATAACAAAGGAATTGAATATATATATATATATAGGGAGAAATATCAAGAACCCACACGGGCTTCATATAGCATCAAGCTCTATTATTTAGATGAGTTTTACACTCTAGGTATAGTAACGTAGTGTTAGTAAATAAACTATACTTATCTGCTTTTATGCTATAGACTTACATCAGGATAGGGACCACAACGGAAGATATCTTATTACACAACCTAAATATAGACACATTTTTAATACTATTGCCAGGATAATATGTTTATTGAATGTTTAGTCTGCGAGAGTGGTAGCAGACTTTAATTATTGACCTATATAATTATATATTATCATAGTATATATATATATATATATATATACACCGTCCTGGGCTGGCCTTATACCTCATGCTTGACATAGGATAGATTCAGGAACTATATCTAATTTAAATTTTACATTATTGACTTATTTTCATGAGGTTTGGATATATATAATGAATATAATATATAAATTATATATAATATAATAATATTTATATTTAATAATATATATATATATATATATATATAATATATATTAATAATTATTATATTAATTGTCTAATATATACATTCAAATTAGGTTGTGGGTAATTATATATTCTCTATATAATATACATCTAAGATAAACAAAGCATTTTTTATATGTTTTATGGTGCTAGAGAGCGGTATTAGATATACATACACACCAAACGTGTGATTTTTGGGAGAGAATTATTTTCTTTCTTATTAAATGCTTTTTATTCTCTTTGTTAGTTTTATTATTTTAATCATTAAAGGTAAGGATTACCATATGTTTGGATAAGATAATATTTAAATTTTACCCTATTATCATGATACTCTACTTATTTTTCAGTATATGATATATTGTTTAACCTACGAAATAATAACTTATCAATTTCTATACACGTATTTTATGAGTGGTTTATAAGTTTAGACAAGTTATATTCTCACGTGAGGATATATTTATATATGAGGGATACATTCATCTCTACGGGAGATGACACTATATTTTTTGGGTCTCTGAAATTTAGTAATGTATGTAATATACCAAATAAATCTATTGGCTACAAAAGCTTCTTACAGCGTTTAGATGTGTGCATAACAGAAAAAAAAAGTATTATATGCATATACTTACTTATGACATTATAATTATTATATTTGGTTGGAGAGCAAGAGGGTTGCCAAAGATGAGGGGAGAAGCATATATGTATGATGTGTTAAGGTGGATGCTGAGTCAAACCTGGTATTAGTTAAGAATTGCATGAGGCCTGTAAATGTGTCAGGCATGAGTGTATGTTGATGGCGAGTGAGTATTAGAAGGAATTGTTGAACGAGTATTTCTAGAGGGATAACAGGCACTGTGAGTGAAATCATTTGCACTGGTCGTATGGAGAAAGTGACGGTTGAGTCTGCAACAACTTGTTAAGGCCCGAGGAAGCAATACTTGTGGGAAATTGGTTATAGACCCGTGCTATGGTACGGATATGTATAGATCGAGAATTTGTCCTGTCATAACTCCACGCGGAATTTTGTTTTCCGAGCACCCTCCTCATCCTCCTGCGATCACATATATGAAGCCACAAGCAGTTAGTGAAGCTCGGCTAGTTAATGGCGACACGTCACCTTTGTTGAGTGTTGTGGCGGCCGCGTATGCGCGTCGCACATTCTACAAAATGATCATAACATATCACACACACGACATCTATCACAAGACATCACCGCAATCCGCACTTTACTTCACAAATTTTACAGAACATATTCCGCATCCGAATTCACGCATTAATATAATTACACAAGCAAATTAGAAAAATATGACATTACCGATCCATCAACTAATTATATATATATATAATATATATATATATATATATTATATATTAATTTAATATATAATATAATAATTATAATAAAATATAATGATATAAATATATAATAATAATGTATATAATATATAATATTTATATATATAATATATATAAATATAAAATATATTATAGTATATAATATAATAAAAAATATATATGTAATATTAAAATATATAGTGTTTAAATAATAATAATGTATAGAAAATATATTACTATATATAATATAGATATAATATAATAATATAATATAATTATTGAGGAATTGAGTAGATATCAATAGAAGTGAATAGAGTGAAGAGAGAACTATCGGATTTGGGTTTAATAAAAAAAATAAAAAAAAATAAAAATATAAACATAGGAGTGGATTGAGACATGGGTTTGTAATATCTCCATGTTATTTAATCTATTGATGAATGGTTTACTTAGAAAAATGGAAAGAGAAGGGAAGAGTATTACATTGAGAAATATGGAGGGTGAATGTGAAGTGAATGTTTTACTTTTTGCAGATTGTTATTTGTCTGGTCTATTTTGTGTTGGTTTGTTTGTCCAAGCAAATCCATCAGAAAAAAGATGAGACATAATTTGATTCGTATGTTCGAAGTTCTTGCAGGCGAAACTGTCGCACACGGAATGAAATCTTTTCAAATCCAGCGAAGAAGACATAAAAGTTCATAAGGTAGGATTGGAGGTCGGAGGATGAGGAACATGTCGCGAGGCCGAATTGGTTTGTTTAGCAAGTTGTGAAGAATGCGGAGAGAGCGATGAGACGGTGAATCTGAACTTTTCAAGAGGATCCATGCGGAGTAATGTAGAGGCCGCCTGGAGGTGAGGGTGGGACGGAACCAAAAGGAATAAAGGAATAGCAGTGGTTAGGGGCAGGAATGGAGAAGTACTTAAAGGGGAGGGCCATAAGCTAAAAGTTACATGGAAGATTTGGAAACAATTTTCTGCGATTTTAGAGGGATAGGGTAAACAGACCCAAGGAATGTTCTGAATGTAGGGCTGCTGCACCTTCTCTGATGTAATGTGGTGTCGAAACATAGACGATAAGTGCTCGTAGAGAAAAAGTTTCAAATGTCCTTGAGAATGAAAGATTTGAGAGGCGATATATAAAATTTGAGAAGGATTGATAGGATTAGAAATGAAAGAATAATGGAGATGTGTAAAATGGAAGAAGAGTGTAATTGATAGCGAGGAGGAAGATCGGCACAAAGGCTTATTGTGGAGACACGATATCGGTGGAGAGGAATATGTAGAGGCAGAGGAAGACCAACACGCCGTTGTGTTCCAGGAGAATATCACGATAGAACTTACAATAGCAGAGAGGCTTTAGGTCTGATGGAGCTCCGGTACGGCGCTCAGGAGTAGAGATGTGTCAAGAGGTAGAGATGAAGGCGTATCCCGTACACTCAAGTGGACGAGTAGATGGAATGGATTTGGGTATGAGAGAGG
Organism: Armadillidium nasatum; assembly: GCA_009176605.1. NCBI lineage: Eukaryota > Metazoa > Arthropoda > Malacostraca > Isopoda > Armadillidiidae > Armadillidium > Armadillidium nasatum. The sequence goes on from SEYY01000726.1 coordinate 10,245, forward strand.
AGGGTCGATGAGTAAATATTGATAGAAGAGAGGGAATCAGTGCAGGTTTATAGGAGACAAGTGGAGTGTAATCGAGACGGTTCTATACGAGGACGGATGGACCTAAGTTCCGACATACCGATAGGTACATGGAGGAGGATGACGTGGCTGGTGTATTATATATGCTGTTGGTGAAAATTTATGATGTGATAGATAAAGGTTGGTTAATTAGGGTTTTGAGAAAATAGTGGTAATTTAATGGCGAGGTCACCAGACCTCACATGAGGAGTTGCGGAAAGAGAGATCGATGAACCCATGATTATCATTATTACTAAGATTAGAATATAGGGTTAAATTGTTAAAGTGTCTATATAGAGAGTGAGAAGGATTATGTTTTGGTAAGTCCGAGGTGTGATATATATTATATATATATTAATATAGAGGGTGGCGCGTAAGTGATAGAGTAAGAGTATAATATATCACTTATAAACTTATTAGCTTTATCTATAACATAGAGTTAATTATGTTCTTACATAACTATAGTTGTGTATAGAGTCTTTTGGTAATTACATTATTGTTATATGATACTATGTTAGTTATGAATCTGTACTGTATAATGTTTATTAGTGTTTAGATTGCTAGTTAATTGGTTTATGAGTCTAGAGGAGGATGGAGAGTTTAGTGATGATTTACTTCATATTACTCGATTCTTTTATTCGTACCAGTAGTACTTATACCTATCGAATGTTAAGCGATAACGCAACGCGATGAGTACTCTCTGTACATGTGAAATGCCGCTAATTTCCACGCATCATCTTCAGATGGGGTAAAAGCATGCACGCAATTTCCGCAAATTGCCGCTGACAGAAAGATATAATTCTGAGAACATGATGAGTTTGAATCACGACTATTAAGGGTCTAGCGCATACTAGTGTCTTTCCCGCTAGGTCAAGAATTCCACAGCTTAATTTTTCCGAAATTTCGGAGATCAAGGGCTGTCAGCACCTTATATATACATTTGAGTCCCGAGCATATCCCGCATCCACGCACTTGGGCGAAAATACAAAATCCGTTTCATACCGCATCCGCATTTTCTCGGCACTAGGCAAAATTCAAACACATATCCGCTCTCCGATCGCGGCGACCGCACTTCTTCTTCAAATTGCGGTCACAGTCCACGCATCGCATAGTGGGCTGCCGCATTCACCGCCAATTAGATTGAGATGGGAATTTATTGGTAACCATCCGTCGCCAGTGCTCCTACTCCACTTAGAGAGTGAACATATCTGGCTCACTGCCCTAGATAACCTACTAGCCGCGTCCGTTTAGTACTAGTCTGTTTTATTAGCACCACGGAGTTTTTCTACAATCTTTTTTCTATACGTTGATACTATGGTACGGTCTAGCCTTTTTTGCGTCCTACTGAGTATTAATTCAAAGAAGCGGCGTCTCAGAGTAATGTGAACGCCGGGGATCCAGTATGAACTTATGCCTATGAATTCATATCTGGCTGTCTGGAAGCAGTATAAAATATAGGATTATAAATTATTATCTCGAGAGAGCGCAGTCCTTCGGTCTCCACTTGGCTTGTTATTGTCAATGTGTATGCCTATTTGCCTGTGGTGTGGGCTATCCTTTTGTTGAATCGGTATGTTGTTCGTCCTGCATATATGCTCGCCGACAGAGGCCGCTGCCAGATAGCATCATGTTCATATCATTCTAATCGAATACATCACCACACAAAATCTCAGACTGTATCGCAGTGACGCAAGGCACGACATAGTTGTCATCCTGGCACGCACTATGCATGTAGTGTTTTATATCCCGTGGAATTATATTTGTGTGAGATAGTGCGCTTTCTAAGTAGGGATAGAAGTGAGGTGAGTATGTTCTTTCACTGTAGTGAAAGGTAGATAGAGGAGGTTTGAGTCTATTGATGGTAGTATGTACTGAAGTATGTTATTACGGAGGTGTATGGAAAGGAAATTGTCTCCTTATGTGAGAGTGCATAGTCATACATGTATGTCGAGCACTCAGGACTATAGTAGTGCGATTAGTTGAATGTAATAACAGTTCTATAGAACATTGGTTGGCAGTTCGTTGTTTAGTGTACGAGGTGGAGGATTAAAGGCTATCTCGAGGAATTGGATGGCTGGAGCTATGAGAGCCACTATTCATTTCGATACCGGTCTGCTTGCATTGTGATTGATGATGGTCGCACAAATTTTTAGTTTGACGGTGATATGATGTGATGCGGTCTTGCTCCTCAACTTTCTGGGTGATTATTTGTTAGACACTGCCTTACGGTTGCACTAGGTTGGGGGTATGGCTCCTTGCAGCGACCCGCTTAACATAATATTGGTAGAGATCGATTACGAGGTTTACGTTGATATTTATAGGTTCGAGTATTTGTCTTTTCGAGTTTATTTGAGCGGTTTTTTTCGTCATGTTATTACTTTGGATACGACCCCACTTATTATAGTATTCTGTGAGCGTTACATTTGAGCTGACCGGCTAGTGTTTAGAGAGTAGTGTATACTGGTCGGATGATCGGAGATCAGGCAATGTGTGAGTCTTGAAGAATTATCTCATCATTGAGATAGTGTATTTGTGAGTATTTTCTGTGGGCGAAATCTTTGAATCACACTCTATTCTACACTACGAGTCTTCGAGAGCGTTGGTTTCGACCTGCTTTTTAGGGAGATCTATCACGAAATTACGCGTTTGAAAAGTAGACTGCGTACGGGAGAGCAGTTACTCTTGGTTAATGAGGCTTTGATACCTCCATGTTGGGAGTTTGTTGTGGGATGCCGTTGCGAGGCCTACCGACTAGGATTATGCTCATATGATCTCTAGCAGAGTGTGGACTTGAAAATTGTGTTTGAGAGATCGCGAGGGAACATTTATTATCGGGTGGGTCTCCTGATATCTCGTGGTCACGCGTACACCACGAGCATCGGGGTTTGTTGACAGGTCATAAATCTGAGGCCATCGTACTCGGATACTCATCAGTGGGAGTCTTTTCATTTAGCTTTTTAGTCTCACTATGAGGGGTAGGGTATAAAAGGAGTTTATTGTTATGTAGTTATAATTTATATAGAGAATAAAGTGTGAGTCAGATTACCAGTGTGTATTTTGGATAGTGATTTGACATGGTATAGAGTGTTTATAATGTAGATGAGAGATAATAGATTTTAAATTATTTGGTCTGGTCTCTGTAACTGGGAGAATGGCGCCGAAAGTGAAATGGAGATTATTTATTATATATAAGAGGTATGGTTATAGAGTCGGTGTGTTTTGTATGGTGAAATAGAAGTACTACAGCCGATTATGGCGACAATAGGACTCTACCTGGTAGCACTTCGTATGTGTACGTCCTCTTTCTCTTCCTCTCACGTTCTTCTCTTTCTGCTCATCAGAATAATTTTCCTCCTTCATCACTCTCGTCACCTTATACGACCGCGGCAACGTCCTTAAGAGCCAATCTGTTCACTATAATTGTAGCCAAGGTATTTGCCGCTAGGTTTACTCGCTGTGTATAGTATTGGAGAAACTCTATGATAATGTGCACGGACTGTGCACGGGGTACTTTGCGTGGAGGTGTACTAGTCTTTTGTGTAATTTTGAATCTGATCGTTAATTTAATAATTAATATGCGAGTGCATTGCGTAAATTATTCGCTCTGTGTATGTCGATCTCGCTCTCACACTCACTTACTTATTTGCTTCTGTGGTTCTGAACCTATATTTATTTTTGAAACTGAGGAAGATATAGTATATTACATCATATTTATACTCCTATCTCTTATCATAATATTCATCTATAGCTATACTATAATCTCTCTCTATTCATTAATCATTACTTAACTTATATATATATTACATTACTTTATCTATTTTGAGGTATGATTTGTATTGGTCTGGTGCTACTTTATAGAGGTCCGTTAATTTGATATGTTTATATAGCTCGGAGCGTTTTTTATTCTCTTGCCGATGACACTTCATTCAGGTGGATGTTAGTTTTTAATTTATGGGTGTAAGATTAGTAGTGAATGGGTTCTTGTATTTGGTCTGGTCGCTCCTTTTATTCACGTGTGTTTCTCTCCATTGCTCTTAGAGGAGCGATGACCGAGTCAGGTTTGGGGGGGAGGTTTGGCTAATCATAACTCTTATTATGTGCGACTCCTTCTAAGGTATCGCCTAAGTCGAAAGTAATGTTTGGAGCGTCTTTCCTGATTTTTGTGAATGGGTGATAACTTATATATTGCTTGAGATACGTTGCTAAGAGTAGAAGTATTTGTAAAGTCTTATCGGGCTTGTATTGTCATGAGGAGTATTTACTCGCATCTAGGGAGTTTCCTGGGATACCGACGTGTCCGAGTATATGCGTTATTGTGATCAAGATTGAGTATATAGAATAGATACTATGGGTTGTAATAATGATCTTGGCAGTGAGGTTTCGAGTTATTTGCATTGTATGTGAGATATTCTTTTATTATTTCATCATGGTAAGTGAGGAGACTATTTATGATATTCTGGTTCTCTCGAATCATCCATTTGAGAAGATTACTGCGTGACTGGTCTTTTGTTAGTGAGCTATAATATTGAATGTCTTGGTTAGTTGTCGAGCGTGAGATTAGGAATATTTATAATTGAAGAAATTAGGAGAGATACTAGGAGTGTGCGCTGGTTCTTTATTCGATTCGTTAACGATGATATACGACATGTGTATATCAGGGTTTTGGGAAGATTGATTGAGTATCGGTATCCTCGTCTTTGAGTTTGCGATGCTATTGAGAAGTGCTTGTGGTTTTTTGTTACAGTCAAGAGCGAGAGTATTGGGCAATGAGAGCACAGACCAGCCCACCACATGAGACTTCCGGGTAGCAGAGTTATTGAGTGTATAGACAGAACGTGTCTACGACGTGATTGTTATGTCTCTCTGCGCTTGCGAGTACCTCTAGGGAGTCTCTGGCGGCTACGGGTTGTTGGTCACGGAATGAGCCCCGCCATACACCACGATCTTTATTTACGCTATTTTACCCCTTCCGCTCCACCTCCACTACTGCTAGATCTACGAGATATCATTTCTTATTAGTCATATCCGAAATGTCCTTTACTTATTTTTAAACATTAAATAAATCTCCAATTTAGGAGCCTCTATATTATCTACTATGAGAAGGCGATATACTAATGCCATAATTCCGCCATGTTGTAATATCATATATACTCATATCTTCCATTACTTATAATTTAGGTAGAAAGAAAAACGTATTTTACACTCAATTGTAATCTTAGCTTAACACTCTTATAAGTATAAAAATTGATTGCCATACGAACTACAATCTATCATTAACCTACACTTACATACCGACAGTACTTAAGGGGGCCACTGGGCATATCCTCCGTAGCATCCAACCACATCACACAACAATCTCAAGTATATAAAAAATAGAGTTATATACCTATTATACATAGACCGATTCTTATTAACTATTAATATGCGGTATTTAACATAACTAGATATAGTAGGATAAATATTTACTTAAGATTTTCTTTCTTAGATAAATTACATATCATACTACTATTTTCTTCGATTGAGCAACCTGCTATTCCCTTCTGTTAATCTCTTATCCTTACATTCACATTATTTGACTTAGAGTTGTTCTGATGTATTTTCAGAGGATGTCTCCCGTATAGTTATTCACTGAATTTTTACTTTTCCCATCCATAGACCCTCTCAGTATTTCTTAGTAAGTCAGAAGGAACTGCATACCTATAGAGCTACCATTCAGGTATTATCATCGAATCGAATGTTATTGCCCATTAATGAGTGACAGCAATGATAATTTCATCAGGAAGGAAATAGAGTAATATAATATCTAATAAAATATATAAGGTATCAATCTGATATCAGAAGATGAGACTCATTAGTTGGAATAACAGAGTGATCGGCAAGGATAGTATATATATTTCAATGTTATATTGCATACTCAACAGACCACAGTTCAAACTTTATACTCGACACTTTATAGTACTCTTACTAGACCCACCATCTTCAGACCCGCATTTCATGTATAAAGCTTCAGAGAGAAGGACTCGAAGGATGTAAGTACTTGAAAGATATACGACGTCCGTGGATTTTACATCGATAGTACCGAAAAACCGACATTGTTTCTCGCGAAGCCAGTTGGCGAGCTATAAACCTTATGTTTAATCAACTATAATATATTCGTGTTTTGTACTCGATATGTCTCGTCTCGTATCACTGCATATTATATTTATTAATTTTATAATTTTGACTTCTAAAATAAACTCCGAGAACATGACATACTATCATTTTCGTAACTAACATTCGAGAATTATGCCACACCTGTTCTCAATTCCTGGGAAATTCAGCTACGTTTGCGTGACTACGTAGGTTCCTGTTCACGGAGACCATCTGTTCCCATCTGTAAGTAGTTGGTGCTTCATGTTCTACATCACCCTGTTGGGTTACTATCTCTTAAGAGAGGATATAATTTTGCTTTCAAATTACTCGGTTTATTCACTATGGAATTTATATTGAACTCAACGGACATTGCGCAGTTGGTCATATTAGAGTCCGCATCTCGTGAACGAGAGATGTTTTCAATGAACATTTAGATTCCACAGTGTGGTTGGCCATTTAATCCTGTTATTACGTTGAGGTGATGATAAAGCCCGAAGGTAAAAAATGAAGAGAATGACATGAAAACTGAGATAATGTAAGAAAGAATGAAAGAAAATAAGCAAGTGATCCGAAGGATCGCATTACACTTACAGGTTAATGTAAAGTGGTCTATGAAAAACATTTCAATTTTATTCTTGAAAAAGGTTTTGGAACTGTGGGAATTTAACTTTAAAAAAAAAATCCGCAGAAATATTAGCCTTTGCTATCTAAAAAGTCACTCATAAAATAGAACTAATAGTCCTCATGTTCTGTGACTCTAAATTTTAAAACTAAAATGCCGGAGTATCAGTGGTATCTGCAAAGCCAAAAAATAAGTATTTTAAATATACGTCATCTTTTCATCTTAATCCAAATTCTTTGTTTTGGAATTATTTTTTTTACCATCCTCTATATTATATTGTATATTATATATTATTATATATTATATATATATATAATATATATATATATATATATATATATATATATATATATATATATATATATATATTATATATATATATATATTTTTTTTTTTTTTTTTTTTATTTTTTTTTGTAAAAGTTCACATCTCACGGGCATTGCCCTATTCGAGGAGAGGAACTTTTCTAGGTAGTATATACCTAGGATCCCGAAGTGGGATCGAACCGGCGCCCTCAAGCACGTGAGTCAATCACTTTACCGTTTGAGCCACGGTAAATATATATATATATATATATATATATATATATATATATATATATATATATATATATATATATATATATATATATATATATATATATATATATATATATATATATATATATATATATATATATATATTTTTATATTTTTTGGTAATAAAAAATAATAAATTAAAAAAATTATAATATATATATATATATATATATATATATATATATATATATATATATATATATATATATATATATATATATATATATATATATATATATATATATATATATATATATATATATATATATATATATATATAATATATGCTCAGTTTATATTTGTTCAAGAAAGTTCTTTGATGTTCGAGAATGTTCTTTGAAGCATATAATCGAGCACAAGAATTTTTGTATGCCAGCTTGAAAGAGATTAAGTGGAGTGCAGGGGAAACTGTGGAGCTCTAACATTAAAAGGATTAGGGATATATATTAACTATTAAGTAATTATATGCCAATGACTCAACTCTCCATTCTTCTACTCATTTCAAATCTGCTCCCTCTTTTGCTTTAGAGTTGCTTCTCGTCTTCAACTTTCCGATTAGATTCTTGCCGATCTAGATGTGATTTCGCGGTGGAGCCTCCGCCACCTTGTGAAATTCAACTCTTTAAAAACTCAACTACTTCCTATCTATCTATCAAAAACCCATCCTAACTTTCCTATCTATTTTGGTATCAGGAGTGGCTCCTTGGCGATGGGGATGCCAAATGTTTGAGAAAAACATGGTAGTGGCTTGACCACCATTGACCATAGCAGAAGTGAAAATTTTTTTCTTTTATTGGAGGAGGGGAGAATGTGTCAAACCAACCCATTTTTTATTATTTATCCAAAAAAGGTCTGTCAAAAAAAAAATGGTTAGAACAAAACACCTTTTCAAATCATAAAATAATGATCACTAATGATGCCAAACAGGATAAAATATTAAAATTCAAACAGTACTATTGTTCAAAAAGGTGATATTCGAGACAAAATATGAATTTTCAATGAGATCATACCAAAGTAAATTTGCAGCAGCTTTGAATTTGAACAAGTGCCCACTCTAAAATTTGACATACTTTATGAAAGTAGAATGATAGTTGAGGCAAATTTGATCAAAATCAGTGGATATCTTTTATTAGTATCAAAGGTTGTCAAATATTTTTTTTTTTTTTACTCTGACATAAAACTTTACTAAATCAAAGTTTTATATCTACTCAAGAGCTTTAAAATGATGTGTATATCATCATTATCGGTGATGCCGAAGCTGAAATATTTAACTTCAAAGTTTGCCCCCACATCTCAAAAATGAACTTTTTGTCAAAGTTCCATGACCTATGTTTTGGTTATGAACTTGGGATAACGAGCACACTCATTTTCTCAATAAAATCTATAGATATGTCAAAAATCATGAAAATCGAAGAGGTCAATAGTTCTTGTGTTGGTTAATTCACAGGTGATGTCTCTTTTCACCCATATAAAAAAGGTTCTTTAAGAACAAATCGTTTATATATATATATATATATATATATATATATATATATATATATATATATATATATATATATATATATATATATATATATATATATATATATATATATATATATATATATATATAGATTTAATTTTTTTTTTTTTCAGGCCATTGTAAAGAGTATTGGTCTCTTCGCGTTAGGAATTAAGACTGCTATTGATTTTGATGGATTTGATGTACTAAATCCTAACACGTAATTGTAATTTATAAATTTAATAGAAAAAAATTGTCGATTTACGATCCTTTACTACCATTAGTGAACCTTTAACACCATTTTAGTATTTAAACTTTTTTCTTTTTTAATAAGTGGCTTTGAGTTTGTAACTTCATAATATTAAATTAAATATTTGAGATTTTTACTCAGTTATTCCAGCAATCTTGCCCATTCTTTCTAAACGTTGTACTTTTTTCAAAGATATTTTGTTATATATAGGACTTATCATTTTGATAGTACTTTGACTTTAAAGTCTAGCTTAAATTTTTGATGAATAAGAAAATGCATATCTTGAAATATTTGAACTGTATGAAAAAAAATTAGGAAGTGTTAATAGAAAAGGAAAATTTGATACTATAAATGTTTCAAATTTGCAGTGAATTATATTTTATTACAGTATTCAAATTTTTTTTCCTTCACTCAATATGATTTTATACTAAGCTAAAATAAACTCTATTCTAATTTAGAAAAAAAAAAAAAAATCAGGAAACGTGGAAAGTACATATGCATTGAACAACAACGATTGTTTTGAGTGTCCTCTCTAATTTTGGTATTGAAGATTTTAGAAAATTGAATAATGTAAATGTACAATTTCAACTTTTCAAAAAGGGTAATTAAAATTGAAAATGGAATTCGATAATCCAAGTTGAGAAACTTAACAGCCCAAGATTCTGTGATAAGTATATAGTACCACTCCTGCAAATGATCACCATTCATTTTTCAGATTTTCCAAATTTAAATGTAGTTAGCTTGTGTACATTTCTGCATACAAAAGAATATAAATTTTTGAACCTAATTGTGATAGATTTGAATTATGTTCCAGAAGTATCCAACACATTGTTCACTTTAAAGTATATAACTTTTTTCGTGAGTTCTTCGAAGATGGTACACCCAAACATCCCAATGTTCTGCGAAGTAGGTTTCTCATAAATGCAGAAATATTTTTAAATTCTAGGGAAATTTTGATGCATCATCTAAGGACAGCAAAATGTTAGAAGACAGAGAAAAAGCTGCCTTTCAGTACAGTTTGTGCATATATTTGAACATGTAAAAGTCTTGAACAACTTGGTGAATAATTTGAAATATGCCTTAGAAATTGGTAACAATCTTCAGTTTGAATATAAATTTTTGTGAATGTCTTTCAAGGAAATTTTGCTCCAAATATCCCATTGTTCTCTAAGACATGTTGCACTCATATATATACGTATTGCCATATTTATAGGCCATTTCAATGTCCACAAAAGTTTTCATAATACAACGGCAATGCAACAATGTTACCTTTCAGCTAGAGATGTACCTGAACTGAAATTTTCAGTTCCGGCTGGAATTGGATTTTTTATGAACTTCAACTATAAAGAAATGCAAAAAAAAAAAAATATTCTATATAACTTTCAAAATCTTTATAATATATAATATATATATTATATATATATATATATATATATATATATATATATATATATATATATATATATATATATATATATATATATATATATATATGCAAAAACGGTAGGCTTGGCTTGGGGGGCGCCGTTTATAATTAAAACAAATGAAAGTAATGTTTTAAAAAAATGTTTGCAAAAGTTTGATTTTTTTTTCACAAAGAACGTGTAGAAAACATTATGGCGAAACGGGTTAAGCAATGGAAAGTGACTATGATGATCAGTGGTTCGCCTCCAGTCCGGTGAGCTTCAAGAGTACGTTTCAAACTCAACAGATGGCACGACCGACTTCATTTCTGACATACAGCAAGTAATAGAATTTAAATTTCATATTCAATCAATATAAAGTTGGCGGTTTGATTGTACATATACATTGCATACATGAGGGTTGCACTAGCAGGGAAAATATCCACAAAAGGCAATAGTTCATATTTTTGAAATTTTACGTAGGTTTTTGCATGGGGTTTAGGTTTTTCCATAGGGGATAAAAGATAAAAAAAAATAAATAAATAAATTCATATTGTTAATCTGAATAAATAGGCTCATAGAATGTATAATGAATACATTCATGACTAAAGGCACATACAAACTTACAAATTTTGTATCATTAAAAGGCGTGGTTTCTGCTTTAGTGACACGAAAATCAATTAGTGTACAAATATCGTCATACATAAACTATGAATAATTAATAGATGATAACTAGTTCACAAATTCTCCCATAACCCTCTCAATTATTTATAAATAAAAATTAACAAGCTACATTTATTAAGAACCATTATAATAGTTAAAGTAGAGCCTACAAGTCGATGCTATTGAAGCATCGAAAATTGTTAAATAATTTGCACACACATTAACCTAAGAATTTTTTTTCCTTTTAAATTCAAAAAGATTACAAATTTTCAAAATTAAATTAAAAGGGATAAATTTACAATTGCTATAACTCGTCTTTAATAAAAATATCATTATAAATACTTTTATAATACAACAGCACTTCAGAAGCTCGAGGCCTTGAAAATGAGTCATTCTGTAAACATTTTTTATTAATAGGAAATAAATGAAACTTAACAGAAACTGCAGCTTTTGCATCTCCCAAAAGATGGCTACAAACATGTGGAATTTTCCATATATCGGTTTTCTCGTCATAATGTTTCATTAAACTGTGATTGAAAGATCTTTCTTTGTAACTCCAACGCTGTTCAGGGGCTGCAAAGTGACCAGTTATTTCTCTTTTGCCACAGATTATTCCTCCTGATTTTACAGGTGTTAAGGCATCAATATCATTCAAAATAATTTTATCATCATCTAAAAGATACTGTTCAAGGGTTTTGTTCAGTGTGTTCGTATCGCACATAACAAGAGGAACATCTTTCAATGAATGAATATAATTTATTATTTCTATGTAATTCAAACATAACTTGAATCTGTATTTCAAGTTTTCTAAAATATTTTCTGGAACATAGTTAGAAAATCCGATTAAAGATCCTAAAGGATAATACTTCGTAACATAAACGTGGTTTTCTTTGCAATATCCAATTAAAATTGGAACATATTTTGATGGATTTAGATCTATCAGCAAATTTAAACCATGATGAAAATCATTTAAATATTCCACATTATTTACAAAAATAACGGCAACAGAAAAACCATTCCATGAACTTTTATAAATTTGCTTTACAGCTCCAAATCCAACTAAATCTCCCAGAGAGAGGCTTTTAATTTCGTTACATTTTAATAATGAATGACAATCAATACTATTTAATGAAAAATAACCTTTTGGACAAGGAATAACGGCACCAAAAAATAATAATATGAAACTATTAAAAAACATACTTGTCAATATAAAATATTTACGTAATTTTAATTACAAAAAAAAAAAAAATAAAAAAATAAAATAAATTCATAGGTATTTTTAATCTGAATAAATAGGCTCATCGAATGTAAAATGTGAATCTGTATTCATGACTAAAGGCGCAGAAAAACTTACAAATTTTGTATCATTAAAGGCGTCACATTTAAGTTTTGGAAACTCACATTCTACAACGAATGGTTCGACCATAGCAATATATTTATATTTTTGGTTAAATTTACTACTTATATGATCACTCACCATATTAACAAAACTATTGCCAATTATAAAAACATTTTTTAAATTATTCACAGTCAAATTTGCCCATACAAGATTATTATATAAACTGAAAGGGCAATGAGGCATGTAAAATAAAGTTTTTTCTTCTACTATTCTTTTAGCAGATTCGTTTTTCTTAATTAAATCTATTTGAAAATAATTTAATAACTTTTTATCATTGAGAGAGAATACTGGATCATAGGCTAACACATTATCAATTTTTAAATATTCTTTCAAAATGAGAAGGAATGCCAATTGAAGCTGTGCGTTATAACATGATGATATCTTCCCCAGCCCATAACAAACTACAGATGAATAGTTTTCGTCATTATTTTCCTCACTTTTGGCATCTGATTTTCTTACTCTGAGCAAAAATGTGTGTATTACAATATTTTCTATTAATTTCTGCTTCCCAGCCTGAATTTTTCTGAAACAAAAAAAAAAAAAAAAATTAAATAAATAAATTAAATTATATAATTATAATATATATATATATATATATATAT
>SEYY01000726.1:23551-52563 GCA_009176605.1 Armadillidium nasatum
TTGAGAAAGTGTCAAATTTGTTTTCTTCTATATTGATGATTACCATTATTGTTTAAAGGACGTCTGTGTGTCTGAAATTTTACACAACAAGTGTTTTCATCTCATCAGAAAAGCAACCTCAACCCTGTGTGAGGTATGCCAGTCTTATTTATCAATTTACCTATTAGTATAATCTATCAAGTCTAGATATTGTCTATAAATATATTCAATTTTCAATTTAGAATCATGCTAGTATAGAATATAAATTTCTTTTAGGAACCTGTCGTGGGAACCTATTTTGAACAGCTCACATTCTTGTTTTGGGGGCCTATCTCCAATATCATATTCCTGTTTTGGGGGCTTATCTTCAGCAGATACTTTCCTGTTTTAAGAGCCTATAATTTTATCAGCTCATATTCCTGTATTGGGAGCCTATTTTCACAAGCCCATTTCTTGTTTTGAGGACCTATTTTCCAACAGAGAAATTCTAGTTGTGGATTGTTTATTTCCACCAACCCCAATTGCTGTTCTAAGGCTTGGATTTGTTTCAGACGCAGAGACTTGATTTTTCTTGTATAAATTGGAATTAAATATATATTCCCCTTCAGAAGAATTCAACATGAAGGTTAGATACCTTCCATAAATATTTTATGATAAAAACATTTCTATTGTTTCTTAAAAACACAGGTATATATATATATATATATATATATATATATATATATATATTATATATATTATATATATTATATATATATATTATATATATATATATATGTGGGGCTCTAATATATATATTTGAATACCTAGGCCTATATAATGTTTATTTTAGTCAAACTTTTGAATAGAATTATATTATTTTTATAATTTTAGTATAAGTTCTATATATCATTTTGTTGTTGTCGAGAGTAAAAATAAAACAGGTTGATTGCGCATTGAATGTATAGTGTGTTGGTTTGTTTATCATATATATATATTTTTATAAATTTCACTTATTTGTGAAAATGATTACACTTTTTTTTAAAACTATAAAATTCACTTGATTCTTTTCCCGCATGTGATTGGAGGTTACTTGAGGAGACTCACCCTGTATAAAGGTAATTATCTTATCTCCCTCTTATTTTCACTTACATGTGTGGGCATGTTGCACATTTTCTAATTCCGTGCTTTGTGTGAATTTTGATCGCTTTTTCAATTTCCTTGGTATTCTTTAAGTTACTCAGACAGCAGTGAATCAATCAAATTATTCAATCTGTAGACTGGATCTCTTTTCTACATTAACTATCTGGTATGTGGTGGTGCTCTAATTATATTTTTTTTTTCTAATTATTTTTTTAATTTTTATTGTGGTACTAGCAGAGCCTTGAACTGTTGAGAAGTTATCGCAACATCGATTTGGTTTCTTTACTAATTCCAGATTTACAGGTCTACAAGAATTTACATAAATTTTCCATACCCATCATATCCCTCTATTCTCCCCTAGTTTTTGTTAGAAATTTATAACAAATGGTTCAGAGCGTAGTTATAAATTAATTTCAACTTCCTAACGATAAGCACTCTAAGCACAGCACGGAGATTTGAAAACCCGGAAATTCCAAAGAGAAATGTTTGTTCAAATCGGCTTTCAGATTCCTGAAAGTATATAAAAAGAAAACAGGAATATTTAGAGTTTATATATAAATAGTCGTATGTAATAACTTAAATGATTTGAATAAATCAATTCAATCAATTTAATTATTAAAGTTTGAATCGTGTTTATCGCTAATGAATAAACCAATCAAATTAGTTAAATCAATAATTAAAGTTTGAAGTAAATTAGAATTCAAAGTTGCAAATACACAAAACTATTAATTCAATAATCGAATCAATTAAGTTTGAAGCATATGAGACTTTAAATTTGCAAACACACAAAACTTAACAGAGGAAAGAAGGACTACTAACCGTAAATTGTAGTTGAAAACAGCCTTGAAACTGATCAGATGTTATTTCTTGAGTTTGTTAGAAAGGTTGTGCCCTTCTATAGAAACTCGAATTAATTGTTGATTCGAAATTTTCTCTCTGTCAAATTGTAGGTGATGCAATATTTCAAATTCGGAATTTTCCTCACTAATTTCGTGAAATTTATTTTGATCTTGCAATGAGAATTTTCTTGCTCCTCCCAAATACTGCCACTGGATCATACGATCACTTTTAAAATATTTATTAGGATAGAAACTTTTGAAATATTCTTCTATTGCAGACTAGTTTTCCAATTTTTCCAAGGTTGAATGAAGATAACTTAACTGCTGCAATTAACGACAACAAAGTGTTTAGTTTTCAGATAACTAAACAATTTTCACTCCACAGCAACTAAAATTTTAACAACAAAAATGATGTTGTATTTCTTTGTATTTCTATGACTGCACAGCAGCAAAGATCTTTTTTAAAAACTCAAGAAATAACATCTGATCAGTTTCAATGCTGTTTTCAACTACAATTTACGGTTAGTAGTCATTCTTTCCTCTGTTAAGTTTTGTGTGTTTGCAAATTTAAAGTCTCATATGCTTCAAACTTAATTGATTCGATTATTGAATTAATAGTTTTGTGTATTTGCAACTTTGAATTCTAATTTAATAATTAAATTGATTGAATTGATTTATTCAAATCATTTAAGTTATTACAAACGACTATTTATATATAAACTCTAAATTTTCCTGTTTTCTTTTTATATACTTTCAGGAATCTGAAAGCCGATTTGAACAAACATTTCTCTTTGGAATTTCCGGGTTTTCAAATCTCCGTGCTGTGCTTAGAGTGCTTATCGTTAGGAAGTTGAAATTAATTTATAACTACGCTCTGCTACCATTTGTTATAAATTTCTAACAAAAACTAGGGGAGAATAGAGGGATATGATGAGTATGGAAAACTTATATAAGTTTATTGTAGACCTGTAAATCTGGAATCAGTAAAGAAACCAAATCGATGTTGCGATAACTTCTCAACAGTTCAAGGCTCTGCTAGTACCACAATAAAAATTAAAAAAATAATTAGAAAAAAAAAATATAATTAGAGCACCACCACATACCAGATAGTTAATGTAGAAAAGAGATCCAGTCTACAGATTGAATAATTTGATTGATTCACTGCTGTCTGAGTAACTTAAAGAATACCAAGGAAATGGATGAAAAAGCGATCAAAATCTCTCACAAAGCCACGAATGTACATGCAAAAAAAAATATAAAGCATTAGAAAATGTGCAACATGCCCACACATGTAAGTGAAAATAAGAGGGAGATAAGATAATTACCTTTATACAGGGTGAGTCTCCTCAAGTAACCTCCAATCACATGCGGGAAAAGAATAACAAGCACAAGAAAGTTTTATAGTATTTAATAAAAAGTGTAATCATTAATTCACAAATAAGTGAAATTTACCAAAAAAAAATATATATATATGATAAACAAACCAACACACTATACATTCAATGCGCAAGCAATCTTGTTTGTATTTTTACTCTCGACAACAACAAAAAAAAATATATATAACTCTATACTAAAATTATAAAAATAATATAATTCTATTCAAAAGTTTTGACTAAAATAATATAACACTTATATAGGCCTAGGTATTCAAATATATATATTAGTGAGCACCCACACATATATATATATATATAATATATATAATATATATATATATATATATATATATATATATATATATATATATATATATATATATATATATATATATATATATACCTGTGTTTTTAAGAAACAATAGAAATGTTTTTATCATAAAATATTTATGGAAGGTATCTAACCTTCATTTTTTTTGTTGAATTCTTCTGAAGGGGAATATATATTTAATTCCAATTTATACAAGAAAAATCAAGTCTCTGCGTCTGAAACAAATCCAAGCCTTAGAACAGCAATTGGGGTTGGTGGAAATAAACAATCCACAACTAGAATTTCTCTGTTGGAAAATAGGTCCTCAAAACAAGAAATGGGCTTGTGAAAATAGGCTCCCAATACAGGAATATGAGCTGATAAAATATAGGCTCTCAAAACAGGAATTGTCTACTGAAGATAGGCCCCCAAAACAGGAATTTATGAGGATATTATTGAAGATAGGCCCCCAAAACAAGAATGTGAGCTGTTCAAAATAGGTTCCCACGCAAAACAGGTTCCTAAAAGAAATTTATATTCTATACTAGCATGATTCTAAATTGAAAATTGAATATATTTATAGACAATATCTAGACTTGATAGATTATACTAATAGGTAAATTGATAAATAAGACTGGCATACCTCACACAGGGTTGAGGTTGCTTTTCTGATGAGATGAAAACACTTGTTGTGTAAAATTTCAGACACACAGACGTCCTTTAAACAATAATGGTAGTCATCAATATAGAAGAAAACAAATTTGACACTTTCTCAAAAATAATATATTAATATATTTAGTCCTACCTTGTAATCCTTTGGTTTTTTAGATATAAGTGGAAAATTAGAGATATGAACTTTGTCTTTGACAAAAATACTTGAAAAACTTATAAACTTATATCAATACTCAACATATTATAATAAATTCTGTAAAGAAATAAAAATAAAAAGTACTTTGATAAAAACTAAACTAAACTCTATTCATATAGAGGAGAAATAAGTGTACAAAGTACACTTATAAATGGGAAAATGTGGGAAATTCTTAACAATATATATATATATATAATATATATATATATATATATATATATATATATATATATATATATATATATATATATATATATATATATACACTATGATAAACCGTGGAATATAAAATTTTTAACTGCTAATGATGTTATAATTTCGAGGAATCGAACCCGGGTCCAAAAGATGGAAGTCCGTTGTGTTGACCACTACTCCACTGATGGTTCAAAATGAAATAATCCAGAACTTCTACTGACATATCGCCTAGTAAAAGTCCCTTCAATATTTCACCGACCACAACTTGGGCGTAGCGTCAACATGGACCAGGTTCTATCCTGAATATAAACTGCAGTGCAAATTTTATAATTTTGATAACCACTATGATAAACCGTGGAATCTTTATTTATAATTTTCATAACTGCTAATGATGTTATAATTTCGAGGAATCGAACCCGGGTCCAAAGGATAGAAGTCCGTTGTGTTGATCACTACTCCACTGATGGTTCAAAATGAAATAATCCAGAACTTCTACTGACATATCGCCTAGTGAAAAGTCCCTTCAATATTTCACCGTCCATGTTGACGCTTCGCCCAAGTTGTGGTCGGTGAAATATTGAAGGGACTTTTCACTAGGCGATATGTCAGTAGAAGTTCTGGATTATTTCATTTTGAACCATCAGTGGAGTAGTGGTCAACACAACGGACTTCCATCTTTTGGACCCGGGTTCGATTCCTAGAAATTATAACATCATTAGCAGTTATGAAATTATATATAATATATATATATATATATATATATATATATATATATATATATATATATATATATATATATATATATATATATATATATATATATATATATATATATATATATATATATATATATATATATGATGATACCTTAAAGATTGGTCAAAGTCTTCTTCTACTTCAATGTTTTGGGATATAATTTTTTTTCTATTTCTAGCTGTTTTTCTTTTGGAAACCAATGTAAAACCATTATCTTCCATCAATTATAAAACATCAGTAAGTATCCAAAACAAAAGAACGTAAAATACCTTCACCATTAATAAAGTTAAAAGTCCAATTTTGTGGAATTAATGATGTAAAAATTCTTAATGGCTCAAATCAGTTTTTAATACCTGAAATATTATCTAAATATAAAAAAAAAAAAATTATAATATATATATATATATATATATATATATATATAATATATATATATATATATATATATATATATATATATATATATATATCAATAAAGTTGGGATAATTCCATTCATGTGGCACAAAATCGATCATAAAACTAACACTCTTTTCCACTCACTTCTATCCTCCACCAACTGCACACCCTCCTCCCAAATCAACCCTCCATCCCTCAATAACTCATTGATCATGCTCATCCAAACCACCTCAGCATGCTCTGTTCAGCTCTCCCAACAAAAAATCCTTCTCTAACTACACATCTCCCTTATTCTAACATTCCTGACTTTCTCCCTTCTACTTATACCACACACTGCTATCAGACCCTTTATTTTGAAAACCTCAACCTTTTTTTTCTTTTCCTTGTATTCAGCCTCCAAACCTCGCTACCATACATAACTACTGCTACACAGCAACCCTCAAACATTTTCAACTTCGCCTCTCTGGACAGCCTTCCTCTGTCCCAAATATCCTTCAAAACCCCTAGCACTTTCTCCTCTTCACTTATTCTATGCACTACTTCATCTTCCACATTACAATCTCCTCCAAAAAAATTCACCAACAGGTATTTAAATGAGTTAACCCACTCCAATCTCTTACTTCCTACTTTAATCTGCAATTCATTACCCACACCTATACCTCTCCCCCTCCTTTCCAATTTTCATCTATAATACTTTACACTTACCTGCATTCACTCATAAGCCCAACTTGACATAACCTTTTACAAATTCCTCCATCAAAACATTCAAATCCTCTTGTGATTCTGTCAAAAGGACAACATTATCTGTATACAATAATATATTCATGTCTTAAACTTCCTGTTGTTCTCTCATTCTCAACCCTCTACCTTCTCTAACCATCAATCTCACCACTTTGTCAATTAATAAATTAAACAACCCTGGAGACATTAAACAACCGTCTCAACCCATTATTTATTTAAAAAAATTCAGTTTCCATTCTATTTACTCTTACACATGCCCTGCTATTCCTATAAAATGCCCTTATACCCTCCATATCCTTCCCCTCAATTTCATACTCACTCAGAACCTCCCACAGTTTACTCCAATCCACCCTATCATAAGCTTTTCCAAATCCATAAAACACCAGGGTTGGTGATTTTTTTGATTTTTTTTAAAAAATCAAAAAAATCAAAAAATCAATGATTTTTTTGATTTATTTGAAAAAAAAAAAAAAAAAAAAAAAAAAAAAAGTTTTTTTTAATTTTTTTTATTTTTTCATTTTTTGATACATAATGATACAACAGATATATTAGTTCCTTCTTACTGTGTTAAAAAACTTTAAAGTAGTTTATATATTAGAAATATAACTTCCTTAATATTTGGTTCAAGATTTCATATAGGGTAATACAAGAATCTGATCTTCATTAATATAATTTATCCAATATAGAACTGTTAGAGTTTAGAATTCCTAATATATATTCAATCAAATCTTCAACAAAATTTAATTGAGCTTTAATCTAATGCAATTTGAGGTTATAGACAAAAGAGAAAACAGAAAAGACAATTCCTTTTAATTTTCAACCATTTAAATTTTTATACAACATTATAAGAAAGCAATATTCCTCTATATAAATTAAAAGAAAGAAAATTAAATTTGTGTAACATAAATCCATTAATTATATTAATTAAATTATATATATATATATATATATATATTATATATATATATTATATTTATAAATTTTTAATTAATTAACCCATGAATCGTTGTTGGGGGGAGAAAGGGCCTTGGACAACCACCAAGGCCAGGGGATGTAAATTGTGTATTTGTCTGCATATAATTGACGCTCAACTCAAGGACTACACTTACCCTACTTGTATTCTAACTACAACATACCAAAAGCAAACTAATAAATGGGCACTTACATTTTGAGGGTATATTGGATAACAAAATCCTTTGCCCTTCAAAAATACACAAAGCACTCTCAGCAGTTGAGGTGGAACTGATGAACAATCAGGATCAAAAGAGACTTGATTGACTCACAAGAGAGGAGGTGAACACCTAATTTTTCATCCTTGAACCACGACTTATAAGTAAGAAGTAAAAGTTTCTGGGAGATACTCACACTTAGATCTTCAGACACAGGTAATTTAAGCAAGCAATTATATAAAGTATTTATTGCGATGATTACTTAATGTGATAATTTATATAATTAATTTGAACTTTTACAATATTACTATAATAACCCACCCTCAATCCATAATCCTAATTTTAAGGGACAACCACAACCCAAGCCCCGGATCCCTGATACAAAGAGGACTAAGACTACAGGAAGTGGAAGTGGTTAGTAAATGTAAAGTTCTAAGAAGAGAACCTACAAGGGAATAATTATTGCTTAGCTTAGTTCTTAAAATCTTGGAGGCTGGTTATGAAATCCGGCCTGGAACTTCACTTTCACTTTTCAATTAATTCTATATAATATTTGAGTTGAACTAATATATAAGCACACACAGTGGAGGATGGTGTGAGCATCAACGTCAGTTGCAGAAGGGATGACTCTTGATATCAAAAATACAGAATCAAGTCCAAACAAAAAAAAAAAACCCTATTTTATAAAGGAATTTAACAATTAGTGCATTGTTTTACATTATATTAACCTTTAGTTTATATTATTATATTTTCACCTTTATTTTTACTTAAGAAATTTTTAGTACCTTATGAAACAATAAGAACGTCTATAGCTTCTTATTGCGAAGGGTTGTAAATTGTTTTTCACACAATGTTTTATCCTCTACACTCTGTATGCTCTATTAAGAATAACAAATTTAGTTTTACATATATATATATATACACTTCCTATCACCTAATTTTTTACTTTAACATTAAATTTAATACCTTTTTCTAGTTTTCTTTTTTTTTAATTTAAAGTAGTTTGAGTCATAAAAGTCTCCGATCGTCTACTTCTACTAAAATTCCTGTAATAATTAATACTTTAATTATATCATTTCACTAGTACATTCATTTTAAGTTTGTTTTATATCTACGTTTTATTTATCTTTATATAGTTTTAAATACATTATTTTACTATACCTTTTTTTTTACAGGTATTACGTATTATGAGATCTTCATGAGAGGTTATTCTCTGAGTTGCGTAAAGTTAAGAACAATTCCTCACAATAGGAATTTTTCTTATTTATGGAATTATATTTATAATTATAATTTATTATTATTCTCTCAATTTCTGAAAAATACTAATATGTAGTTATATTCCAAATCATAAATATTTTGACTATACAAACAAAAATATAATTTTATCTATCTACATCAGACAAGATGAGGAGGCGAAAGCTCGAACGCTTTCCCACTCACTCTTTTCTATAACTTCCCCTTTCATCCCTCCCCACCAAGTCTGATTCCTGCTTATTTATTTTGTTTTTCTCTTTTTACAAGTTCCTTCTCATATTCAGCTGCCTTTATGATATCATCTAATGCTTCCAATTTTCTTTTCTTGTCACACTGATTTTCGAAACTACACTCACCTACATAGGCACGAACTGCTACATGTGCACTAGTGGCAAAAGATTCTTTTTTATCTTCCCTACGGGAAAATGATTCTTTATTTGTTTTGACCATAAGAGTATGAAGGTAGAAGAAAAGGGTTAGTAATAGTATAAGGATAGTAGTGTGCGGTGTGTTGTTGTTGTGTTGGTAACGATTCATATTCATTACCATTATTATTGTATAATGTTTGAGGATTTTCTGTGCATCCTTGTTGTGAGGTAGACGGTTGATCTAAATCCACAAAACGATAAAAACACTCTGTAACTCTATCAGATGAAAGTGGAGGTCTTTTTTCAGAGGGATCAGAATAAACAGCAAGCCTGGGTGGTGGACATTGTGAAATATGCTGAGGAGGATAATCTCCTAATAGTCCTTTCATTTTAGGGAGTTGTTTTTGCAAACTTTTACCTTTTTTGGGGAGAGGATGTCTGAATTGTTCAAAAATCTTTTTATTATTGAGGAGGTAATATTTGAGATATTCTTGGCTTCCATGAAGGCCATCAGGTATCAATTCAGAATTCAGATGTGATGATTTTCCGCTCAAATACTCTATGTGAGCCACCCCATCCTTTTTAAGGGTTTTTGCAAAGGGTCTACGTTTAATAAAACAGTTTAAAGCCCCATTTCCATATAATAATTGTTTATTCACCCAGTGATACTGTGGTTTGTACAAACTCCAAAATGAGTAATAAACGTTGATGGAATGTTGTCTCATGCATTTGGGATTGTATTCTGGATGAGTATACAGGAAATCGCAATAATTTTCACCCCAAGCTTTCACCAAGCGTGTTTGGTTAAATTCATACATGTCCTTAATTGTTGGTAAGGACAAGTACACCTCACAACTGGAATTCATTTGCAACACATACTCCATGATATTATTCATAAGTCCAGGGATAATATCCAAGGTGAAATATTTACGAGGACCAAAAATGGTAGTGTCTCGTTTTCCCTTTGTTCTTATAGAGGTTCTTCTCCACGCATATGGGGTAAGAGCCCAGATAATTATAATATGTGTGTTGCTTTTCATCCTCCTTTTTACCTGCCCCAAACATTCATCTAAAGTGGCTCCTGACCGGTATTCTGTATCCACTCTTACTCCATAATCTTCTTTTATTTGGTGTCGTCTTTCATAGAACATACGAACCTCTGAGTCGCCCACTACTAATAAATTAATAGTAGATAAGTTACAGGCCATGTTGGCTGGAAAAAAGGAAAAATAAAAATTTAGAATATTAATAGAAAAAAAAGTTTCCCAAGATCCCAGTCCTCTCGTAAACAAAGGATCCGTGGCCTAGGCACACAATTTCCCTCTACCAGGACTGGATATCTGGGTGCTAACATGAATTTATGAATAATATAAATAACGAATAAAATACACATATATATATATTAATAAATACTATATATATATAAATAATAAAGAATATATGAATTACATATATAAATAATATATATTATAAATATTATAAATGATAATAGTCAATAATTCAAAGTAATAATGTATGATATAATTTACTCCCTATGATATTAACATTAAAACAATCAGCAACCAATACCCTATATTACTCTTGCATCAATTATAAAATATAAATGTCTGTGGCATCTATATTTGCTCTGATTCCAATTCCATTGTGCACTTGTCTCTGATTCCAATTCCATGGTGCACTTGTCTCTGATAAGAGAAAATACCAAAAAGAATTATACAGATTCCAATTTTATTTCTTCTTTTTCCACTCTAGTGGAGTACTCATTATGCGGTCGTATTCAGAAACCATTCCACGAGACCGAGTGAAAGGTCTGATAACTGGAGCTTCAACTATTAGCAAAGGTAACTCTTCAATCACCGGTTCCCCCGTTTCACTAGTGGTTCGAGTTAATTTTTTCTTAAGAATGACTTCCCCCTCTAAAGAATAAGATGATGACAATTCATCCAATTTATGAACAGAGGAAATATTTGTAAGATGATAGTTCTGCTCTAAGAATTGCAATAAAGTATTCGGAGATTGAGTTACTTCATCTTCTTCCAATTCATCATCTAACGAATCCTTCTTCAATTGTTTCTAGTATTGTGTCAATTCCTAAACCTGCTGGTTTCTTCAGGTTTTTTGAATTGTCTGATTCCAGGATGTCTTTCTGTTGGTCATCACCAAGCTCATCTATCATAAGAGAGGAATCGTCCCATTCCAACTCTGGGATATCCATTATTTGATCATATGGTGAAAACACCCGGTCGAGAATTTGGTCATTTGTTATATTCATGGCATCCCATCGAATTGTATGAGATTCAAACCCTGAGAAATTTGGTGATTCGTATTCAGAATCCATTTCTGCTTTGTTAGACTTCTCTTCTGATTCATTGAATTTCTAGCAAAGTAGTCGAACGAGAGTGTTTAAAATCCATAGAATATACACTCGTGCAAAGATCATTAGCAATGGAAAAAGAAAGGATATTCAAAGGAGAAAAAGTCTCATTAGGAGTGCAACAGGGTACAGAAAAAATAGGTGATATGTTGAAGAGATTGACTTCTGCACGAAAGTTATCTTGAGAATTCATCTCACTATTTACCAGTTCCTTTGTTCCATCCGTACATGAAACATCAGATACTGACTGCAAGTTTCTAAGAGTTTGTACCATCTGTGCAAGGACAGAGGTTTTTATCTCAGAGCTGTCCGATTCACCAAAACCTTCAAAATCATCTTCCTTCTCCCTCACTATTTATATCATCATCTGATGAAGGTTCATCTTTATCAACCTCTTCTCTTTCATCTTCAGACCTATATTCTAACTCTACATCATTAAGTGTATCCTCCTCTTCCTCTGCTTGAAATACCTTCTCCTTGAAGAAGGGATTTTTCAGTAGATATGAGGGAATTTCGATCCATTTCCGCAGATGCGAATAATGAACCTTTTCCTCTCGTGAATTTGGGTTGGCCACTCGTTTGATTCTATAAGTGACTTTATTGTCATTCACCACTGTAATAACGAATGGTCCTTCCCATCGGACTCTAAATTTGTTGGTCACTTGGTGTCCCTTTAAATATGATTTTTTTCGCTACTCTTTGCCCAATTCTATAAGGTTTAAAATTTGGAGTACCATCATCCCAATATTGTGGAAAAGTATGAGCAGGTTCTACATGTGACTCCTTCAATATAAAGTCTGAGGGTGACATCTTTATAGAACTATGCCAGGTATGATTATAGATGATTACTGCAGATGACAACTCCTCATCCCAATTCGACTCATTTTCTAAAACCAGGCATCTTAATGATTGGATAAGACTCCTATTAAACCGTTCACATATACCGTTGCTTGCAGGATGCATTGGGGATGTTCGAATATGCTGTATGTTAAATCTTTCTAAAACAATTTGAAAGGTTTCAGCTACAAACTCCATTCCATTATCTGTCAATAAACGGTTTGGTAATTTAGGCAAAAAAGGCAAGATTCTATTTTCAAGAGCATCTGCCACAGTTTCACTTTGCTTGTCTGCTATGGGTATTACACTAACCCATTTAGAACAATGATCTAATTAACACAGTTACATACTTATTTCCACTATTGGTAACAGGGAATTTCAATAAGTCCATGGCTACAAGGTCAAAGGGAGTGTTTGTGTTTATTTTTAGTGTAGGTGGTATGATTTTACTTGAATGCGTTTTCAACTTCTGACATGTAGGGCAACATCTTACTACATCTGAAACAACCTGATTTGCCCTAGGATGCCAGAAATGACGATAAATTAAATCTACTATTTTATTTCTGCCAATATGAGCCAAATTCCAGTGTAGTTTAAGGACAATTAAAACTAGAAAATTAAATGACAAAACTATTTGTTTGTGTTGTTTATGTTGTTGATGCTGATATCGATACAACATATCATTTTGTATGAACAGGTCTCTATGGTGGCATTTAAATATTTTTAACAAGGGTGGCCATATAGAACTAGGTGTATTCAAAGACACATGTTTGATTAAGTTACGAAGAACATAATCGTTATTTTGATCAATAAATAATATCAACTTCTCGGATATTATTTTGAGCTATATTAAGATCATCATAAAGTGGTATGACCTCATTTATGTTTATAATAATCTCATTAGTTTTAGTTTGGACAATGTCAACAGGTTTTAAATAATTATAATGTATGCCCCCAAGACACTTTAATCTACAAATGTTATTTGTAAATTTGGAACCATAAATTATGGGTCTTTCGTCGTCATAATATACTTCAATCCTAGTTTTATATATATTACAGAATGAATCAATGACCTCAGGTACTGGAACTTGTCCAGTACATTTCATGACCCTTATTTTCTTTCTAATCCCTTTTTCCTGAAGTTTATAACGCTCTAAATTCTTTAAAAGTTCTTCAACCACGGTCATACGTATCTCCAAATGGTTCTCCATTGAACCATACAGGAACAAGGAAAAACACCTTGAAAACCGCATCACCGCCCCCTGGGACCTCAATGAGTTCGAACCCTACTGGGATGAATTCAATGGATTTTGGATTCAATTCAGAGATATCTCCATAAGACTGATCAAGTACCGGAGATCTAGATAAAGCATCGGCAATTATATTCACCTTTCCTACTATGTGCCTAATCTCAAAATCGTAATCATTTAGTTCCTCCCATGTACGGGCCACTCGTCCATCCACCATGCTCATGTTTTGTAGATAGATTAGGGGTTGATGGTCAGTATATATAACAAATTTAACACCCTTTAGGAAAGCTTTTAAGGACTTGACTGCCCATCTCAAGGCAGTAAGCTCCTTATCTATGGTGCTATAGTTTTTCTGTGGTCCACTAAATGTTGTAGAAATATAAGCGATTGGACGTTGCACCCCATTTTGTTTCTGGGATAGGCATGCTCCAGCGCCTAGATTAGAAGCATCAACATATAATTCTAAAGGTGAAGCTTCTGGAGAATAATTAGGAAACCCCAATAAAGTAGGATTTACCAATGCTTCCTTTAATTGAGTAAAAGCATTTTGACACCCTTCAGTCCAAGTAACAGTTTTACCCCCTGTCTGTGAGGATAATGGTTGCGCTATCTGAGAACAATTAGGGATATGGCGACGATAGAAATTCACCATCCCCAGGAATTGCCTCAGCTGTTTAACTGTCGTTGGAACAGGAAATTCCAGCGCACCTTTTAAATTTTTTTCTAATGGTTGTATTCCTTTTTCGGATATTCTGTGTCCTAAAAACTCCACTTCTGTTCGACATATTCGAGTCTTTTTAGGTTTTAATTTGTATCCATTGGACCCCAAAGCTATTAAGACCTTTTCCAAGGTATCTAGATGATCTTCAAAATTCTTACCGAGGATGATTATATCATCAAGATAAACCATGACCTTGTTCCATGGGAGGCCAGCTAGAGCAATCATCATACCACGTTGGAAGGTGGCAGGTCCATTTTTTACGCCAAAGGGCATTTTCGTATATTCATACTGTCCGAATGGGGTTGAAAATGCAGTTTTTTCAATGCTATCAGCATCCATAGCTATTTGATAATAACCTTTTATAAGATCGATTGTAGTGAACAGAGAATTCCCATGCATATTGTAAATCATGTCAATTAAGTTAGGCAATGGGAAGGAGTCTCCTTTCGTGACATTGTTAAGCTTTCTATAGTCAATACACAACCTCAATGAACCATCAGGTTTTCGAACCGGAACCACAGGAGCTGAGTAAGGAGACTTACTATACTGTATGATTCCACTTTCCATAAGGTCGGCACATTCTTTTTCAATCTCTTGCGCCAAGGGCCCGTGGAAGCGTCTAACGGGAATTCTGACGGGTTTATCCGTCTCCAACTCTATGGTGTGAGTAATGTTGTTGTGCCAATCCCACATCATTGTCACCAGTACTAAGTACATGTGGGTATTTCAACAAGATTGAAATTAACTTTTCTTGCTTGATCAGTGGACAGTGGCAAGGTACTAATTTCGAATTCTAACTTGATTTTTTCTACGTCCCAGTATACTTCTGGGTCTATTAAGGTTAAATTCTGGTGTTCCCTGTTGTATACAAACCTGCCCATCCCTACAACCTAGGTCGCTAATACTACCTACAATGAAGTTTTTCCTAACATGCTGTTCTTTCTCTGAGGGATTTAGAACAGCTATTAATACTTCCTTCACACTAATGTCTAATATACCTGGAAGGAAGGTCAAAGAAGAATGACTCACTCCTGAAAACTCTACCAATCTGTTTTTATAGCTATTTTTAATACAAGTAGGAATGGTAATTGATACCATTTTACACTGATAGGGGGGAATTTTGGTGAATTCAGGAATAAGACAATTGTAAAATGGGATAGTCAGGCTTATATCTTTGCCGACACTGGTCAAGTTATCCTGAGTCCTCTTCAGCAATTCTCGGTGGGTCAGGTCGGGAAGCAATTTGTTGTCCTTAAGGGCAACCGCACCTAAAATGGCATTATGATTCATCACTTCTAAGGGAATTATAAAAAATTTAATGGGATTAGTGGTGAAGCCACTATCAAAAACTACCCGTTCCTCAATATAAAAAGTGACAGGAATTCGGTGATTATGCCCAAAGCCCATTATTGCTGTAACTTCTTTAGAGGGTTTAAGATCTACATTATGTAAAGTAGGTAAAACCCCTTCACTCAACAAACTAACTCCCGCACCTGTATCCACCATGCAATCCAGGAAATTTTTACCTGCATCAAGCGAGACATTTATGATCAGCGGATCTACGTCTGCCTGACATAAATTGCAGATAACCTCAGGATTGTTATACAGCCTACACTTGTCATTTTTACTATCAAGTTCAAGTCCAATTTCATTTTTATGTTCTACTTTTGACTCAAGTCCATTTATGACACTGTTATAATTTAGGGTAGCCTCAGTTTGGGGAACATCCAAGTCCACCACTTTCCCCACAGTGCACCCTATCACTGCGGAGTCAGACAGTTTTCCGGATGATCCCCCAAGCATTTTCCTTCATCATGTGACTCGCCACACATTTGACAATTGTCAATGCGTCGGGTCTTGGGTTTAGCCCCACTGGCTGCCCACGGGTCTATAGTCAATGAGGAATTTTCGTAAGTCCTGCTATTATTGGTCTGTGTTCGCTGGGGTAATGGGAAATTTGGTTTTGGTCTGGGAGGACTATAACTACGGACTATCTGATTCTGATTTCCAACTCCTCTTTGCTTAGGGGAACCCTGTTTGTTCCTAGAATTGCAATTAATTCCAAGATGGTCCCCTTCACAATAAGGACATTTTAGAACTGATTTTTTATTCCCCTTGAGGGATGAACCATTTTTCACATTATGCCAGCAATCATTACGAATGTGTCCCTTGGTTTTTGCAGTAGCTACAAATACCAAGAGCTTTATAACATTCATTGATAGTGTGACCATTTCGTCCACAATGTGTACAGAAATTTACGGATTTACTTTCTTGAGTAACCCGATCCCGATTATGATTCAAATTCCATGATGGAGTTTTTTGATATAGTCTGTTAGGCTGAGGAGGGGATCTTTTTAAGATCTCACTCCACGTAGCTTGCGGTGTCACTGCATCTACTTGGACTACTTCAATGTCTCGCCTCTGTGATTTTTCTTTAGAGACTGCTTGCGTCTCTAACTGATCAGCGTTCTTCCATGGTTGGAACTCTCGATCATATGAGTCAGCCAAAAGGACCAATTTATCCCAGGGCACTTTTGTCTGTGTGCACATCTCATTCTGGATGATAAACTCTCTTAATTTAGTTTGCACATTTGTAGGCAGGCTTAATATAAATGCAGTACGCAGAGATTCATGTTCTCGCATATTTACTCCGGGGAAAGCCTGTTCGGCGAGTTGTTCAAGCCGCAATGCAAAAAGGTTAATATCTTCCCCTGTCTCACGTTTAGCTGAATGATATGCCCTGAGTTTATTTTCATTCCTTTTCTTCTCTTCCTGTATATACCACTTTATTAATATTCCTTTGGCAGTGTTATAATCTGTAACCGTTTTTACTATTACATTATATAAACGCAAAAACTTTCCAGTGAGGTATTTCTCCAATAACCTAAGCCATTGGTCAGGACTTTGGGGATACTTTTTATTACAATATTTTTCGAAATACTCCAGGAATTTGTGTAAGTCCTGTTCTTTCTCATAGCTGTAAACTTTTGGTTCTAATATCTTTGGTTTCTGGGAGTTATTTATTAATATGGTCAGCAAGGGCACAGTCTGGGTCAATAACGATGTAAAGGGAAGTCAGGGAATGTGGGGATCTGAATTATAGGCAGTGTCAATGTGGTGGTATGCAGGGGCGCCCAAATTTCCCTCCACTAGCCTAACCCCGATACAAATTAAATTAGTACTTACACTTTGACTGCGTGGAGAAGTTTTCACTTCTTTGGCTATTCAATAGTCAAGCAAGGACTTCATCAATTCTTCAGGACCCGTCTGACGTAATAGTGAGCTTGACGATCCGCTGAAAGGGAGAGTGTAATTAAGAATTAAATTTATATTTATATAAATTTCAACTTCTACTCAGAGTGTTATTTTTTTTTATTATTTCTAAAGAATTTTATAATTTTGTAAACATTTTATTAAAATACTTTTTCTTTTGCAGTATAAGAGATAGTTCTTACAATTTTTGAGAGTTATTCAATTCTTATTTTCAACTTAAATATAAAAATTTGAATAATATATAGAGAGTATAGATTTTTGTAAAGCAAGATTCTTTAAGTGCAGCTGTGATTTAGGAAATCCAAATTCGAGCAAATTATTTTGATCTCAATCTCAGATTAAATCCTTGAACCCATACAGGTAACCGGGCCGTTAATTTGTCCTATGTTAAACGTTTGGAAAATAAAATATAATAATAATGAAAATTAAATTGATAAAAAAAACACTATTTCGGGAATGGGTTTTCCAAACAGATGACGAAGATGATGATGATACAATGTTAGGGGAATTAGACCAACAACTCATTGTGGAAGAATCTGACTTTTCTGACGAAGTTTCAAATGTCGTTAGCAAAGATGATTATGGAGATTATAATGAATCTTCAATTGATGAAGATGAGTTTGAGGGATTTCCTGTAGATAATGATGGAACATCAAGACAGACAAACATTTTAGATAAATTAGTGAGTGAATTAGAGCGATTGCAGAATATACAGAATAGGGTATCATCAGAACAACGGCGAGATAACTCGGTGGAAATTGGAGTCGTAGAGAATGTAAACGTGCCGACGGTCACAAACAATGACAGTAGTATAGATTTGTCAAATATTTCACCTATTAGTTTAGTTTTTTCTGTCTGTAGTTTTTCACCTTCTTTTTCTCATTCACATATATTTTCTAGAACAAAGGATTCTCTTTGTACCATCAGCTATTCCCCTGAATTTCAACAAACCTTGTGCTCTATTATCGAACCCAATGTTAATCTAGAGGAGTCAACTAATCAAGATATTCTCATTGATTATCCAGTCTACAATAGTAAAACTCCTGAAGTGACTGAGTTTTCCTTCAGTGGATTTGAGGTACCTCAAGACAATTCTTTTGAGTTTAGCGGATTCAAGGAACCTACACTTCAATGGACATCACTCCACAATTCGAAAGACTCTCTAATAGATCAAGTTTTTGGAGATGGTTCGGGAGCTGAAGCATTGGAATTGGAATGGGATGATTCAGCTTTAATAAATGTATCGCCACTATCGGAAAGTACATATCAAGAAAGAATCATACAGGACAAACAAGATTCATCTTGTGAACCTACTGATGATTGTACCGTTACTGATCACACACAGTCTCCGAATACTTTATTACAATTTTTGGCTGACAATTATCAACTTACAGACATTTCTTCAATTCCCGATTTGGATGAATTAACTCCAACTTATTCCATAGAGGGAGAAGTATTACTGAAAAGAAGAATATCTCAAACTTATAATCTAGAAACTGGAAAAGTTACACAAACAATAACACCTAGAGTGGTAATAGAACCAGTTGGTAAACGAATGTTCACCAGATCACAAGGGAAAGCACAGGAGTATCCTAATGTAATGTCCAAACCTTTGGAGTGGAAGGAGTGGAAAACTAACCCTGTTATTTTTTCTGCTGCTATCTCTACTACTATTTCTACTACTATTTCAGCTGCTATTTCGACTCCTATCAATACGACTAGGTAGTTATCGGTATCGTTATCGGTAATAGATGGTATCAGTATCAGTATCTGTTATAGACATATCATTATGACAAAGTAGTTTATCGGGATCAGTATCGGTTGTAGACATATCACTACGACAAAGTAGTTATCGGCATAGGTATCGGTTATAGAGGTATTGGACAGAACAAAAAGCTAGGTTATATTTTGGTCTTATGAAGTCTCTATAATGATGAAAACAAAGTAAAACTAGATAATCAGATTATCATTTCAATGTTAAATTCAGTCAATTCTTTAGTTGTCCCATAAAATTAACTTATAAACCCCTATTGGTTGTTATTAAACGATTCCTACTCTCCAAAATGAATAATACAAAACATTCCATTTTCCCTTTAGTGGAGATAAAATCATTTTTAAGTTTGTTTTCGTTGAAGAATTATTTCTTGCCCCCATTCCTATTCTAACGTAAAGTAATTGATTTGAGAATTTTATTAGTTGGAAAAAGATCGAGTTGATGTTATTGAGGTGTTGCGAGAAATGGGAGATGATAATTATATAATTAAATTAATAATTTTTTTTCTATTTTCATTTCCTTTAGACATCCTAGGAAGCGAGGAAAGGGTAGATCAATATGGCTGAAAACAATCAATCCACAAGAAAAATTCATATGCTGGTTGTAGGAAGTTCGGAAGCTGGCATTTTTAGAACAGGACATGCTTTCCTCAGAGATGAATATAATATTGCAGTATATGTCGTAAATCATTCAGGATGTACCCTTGAACAAAGTTTAGGACTCCTTAAAAGAGCCATGAAGCCTCACTTCGACATCATTCTTGTGTGGGCATTAACTCCACTGGCATGGATACGCACTACCATTCGTACACGGGGAAGAAGAGAAATGACTGTTTTCCGACCTAATCCTTTCTTCTCCATCAATGCCATACCCGGTATAATGGCCCAAATTACGACACATGCTTTTAGTAGGAATAACCAATGTCGGGTATACCTCGTTATACCTGCAGTTAAAGACATGTACACGTTTAACCAGACTAGACTGATCAGAGAATGGGGCCCAACTTACAAAGATTTCTTAAACGATGATGACCGCCTCAATCCTATAGTCATGAACAAACACTCCTGTCATGTTTACGAACAATTTAAGTCCCTTGGTCAAGATCAATTTCATTGGCCAGGCAAATTATTAATGTATGGAAATTTTGCACTCAATAGTTATTATGGAAAATACTCTCGTAAATACAAGTATAAACAGCAGAAAACTCCTCATGCTGCCTATCTTTGTGGCGAATCATTGAGTTTAAACCTTGGCTTGATCCCGGATGGTCTCCATGGAAATCAAACATTCCTCAAATACTTTATGATAGCCCACAGATGGGTATTGGACCCTTTTCGGGAGGTTGAAAGACCTTTACCACCCGGTGGAAAAAGAACCAGACATATATCCGAACAACACCAAAGAATGTTGGAATATTCTTTACATTCCAATCACCTCCATACAGATGTGGAGCGAAATGAAGCAAGAACCGAGGATGAATCGGATTCTGTTGGTGATGAAGAGGAACCCCAAAGCCAGAGGAGGAGGATAGAAGAAGAACCACATAACCCAACCCATGATCGAGTTGGAGAAATACTTTATAGGTTCGTCGACCTAGAACAACCTTCCACGTCTCATGAAGGTCGCAGTTTTCGAGACCGAAACCATTCACCAACAGAGTACCGTGGATTATGTGAAGCCCAATGGGTGGTCTCTCCTGAATCAAGCTCAATGCAAATGCGTGTAGTAGGGATGCAAGATTATTCTTCGCTCCCACCGCCGTTATTACCTAATCATGACCATGTAAATAGTAGTAACCCTGTCTCCTTAACTAACCCACCTAACCTACCTTCTTTTCATATAAACTTAAATAATTCCCGAGTTGTAAGCCTCCAAGCTAAAGTATACGATATTTTAGCGGAATTTGACCTTTTAAGAAGGCGTAACCGACAAGAAAAATTAGAAATACTCGATGAATTATCCCAGGCGATCGAGATCAATAAAAGCAATACTCCGAAATCAACAGTGGGTATAAGTAAAAGGGGGGGTTAAAGATTTAGGAGGGGAGGGTGAAAGGGAGAGTGTAATTAAGAATTAAATTTATATTTATATAAATTTCAACTTCTACTCAGAGTATTATTTTTTTTATTATTTCTAAAGAATTTTATAATTTTGTAAACATTTTTTATTAAAATACTTTTTCTTTTGCAGTATAAGAGATAGTTCTTACATTTTTTTGAGAGTTATTCAATTCTTATTTTCGACTTAAATATAAAAATTTGAATAATATATAGAGAGTATAGATTTTTGTAAAACAAGATTCTTTAAGTGCAGCTGTGATTTAGGGAAATCCAAATTCGAGCTAATTATTTTGATCTCAATCTCAGAATTAAATCCTTGAACCCATACAGGTAACCGGGCCGTTAATTTGTCCTATGTTAAACGTTTGGAAAATAAAATATAATAATAATGAAAATTAAATTGATAAAAAATTTGATATATGATGCACACATGTATATGTGTATACACATATACATGAGTGTACTCATTGTTTGTAATTTTGTTAGGTTTTAGTTTGAAGGATTGCATAAAGGAAAGGCAATTTTGATTGAAAAAGAGATAACAAGTCCTATATACAACAGGTTTGTTAAAAATTGCGAATCATATAAATAATAAAAATGTTTAATTAAATTTTGTAAATACGTACTCACATATATATATGTATACATATATATATGTGGGTGGGTATATAGTTTATATTTTACTAGGACTTCTATTCTCGGATTTGATTTTAACCTTGGAATTAAACCGGACTTCTATTGTTGGAATTGATCTCTGATGGTGTCGGGTGTTTGATCCTGGTTGTCACAAGAGCGAAATTTCAATAAATAAATAATATCTCAATCGATCTCTTTCTCAAGATAAATCTTGAGATACTTAGATAAGTTTTCACAAATTTTACTTACATCTCGTACGTTCTTATTTCCTATCGTAATTCCTTTCTTGATCTTTCCTATTACTAACAATTAATAATTTCCGCCGCTCTTCTCTAACATCGACTCGATCGCCCTGGGACCGGTAAAATCACAAAGTAATAATCAGAACTTAATTGGTTATATATACATATATATATATAATTTGAAATTGAAAATTGTCTTTGTAAAAGTTATTTATTTTTGAATTTGAATTGCTCATTTGGAGATCTAAAACAGTTGTCACAGTTACTTACAAATAAAGGTTAGTTTAAGTTGAGAAGCTTCTTTTCCCTGTGTCTGAAGCCCTTATTGATTGACTTTGAGACTTTAGGAAATAGACCACTTACTAGTTACTGACGAACCGACCGAGTGACGAAAAACTTAGTTACTTGGAAGACATAACATTTCTCAAACATTACTATCTACGTGTTCCGAGGGAGGGTCCAGTGACAGAACACCTGATAATTAAGAAACGTCTGGCCACGGTTAGAGTTTAAAACCTCAAAATACACGGTGAGTTAGATGTATATTATCTTTTATCTTATGTGAGGGAATAAGGGCCTTAAAAATTGTGATACCTGTTGGGCTGCCGACAACACAACATAATACACTTCAGAAAGTTGGGTTGGAAGCCTTTTGCTCCCCCTTACACCGCCATATCACAACACCCTCGGCTTGGTCTTTGTAACAAACACACTAAGGACTTCACACACAGGTAAGTGAACACACCAATAATGATTATATGATTTATTACAACTTTAATAACCCACCCTATAATAAGTTATATTAACTTGTAAAAATCTTTATTTTACATACATACTATAATTTATTCTAACAATAAAGGTGTATATAATGTGTAAAAAAAAATTTCCGCCAGTTCTTAAGGAAATGACTGGATCATTTAAGTAGTCCCAACTAAAAGAAGAACCGTCACCTGGAATGAAGTGGTTAGTAAGGTGTGTAAAGAGTTTTACCTAAAATTTAAGAATCTTATCTTTTAAATGTAAGGATCACTTTCAATCCTTTTCGCTTTGTAGGCTTCTAATTTATTTCTAATTTACTGAGTTCCTCTGTATGATTATGCTCACCAATTTCCCCAATACTTTGACACAAAAATAAGTATGTGAAAAACTCCAAAGTGAAACCCTATATCAAGAAACAAACATAACACAATTAATAAATAAAAAAAATACACTTTTTATTATTATTATATACTTATTATTAAATATATATATATTATTTCAATTTCCACATTACGTTAGTTTCGCTTTACCTTATGAGTGGAGAATGTCTCCAAAAGGGTTATAAGAACGTTCACTTTGTATGGAAGTCTTCCTATCACAAGTTTCACACTGTCAACAATATATAATTACATAAATAACAAGTTTTATTATTTTTTTTTTTTTTTTTTTTTTTTTTATTTTTAATTTCAAAAATTTGTTTTTCATGTTCTGTATTATAAGTATTTCATTTAATTACCTTTGTGGTTATGAAAATTTAATTTTGTTTATTTTTTTTCTGTTCCTCCAGTACTACTTCTTTTTTGTAAAGCTCCTCAAATCTCAGTTTTAGTTTTATTTTATAATTCCTTTATATATACTAAAAATACACTGATTTTATAATCTATAATATATTCTTAATACTTGGAATTCTTTAATTAACTAATAATAACAATACAATCTCTTAGATTTGACTGAAAAAGAAAAATAGTTTAGTATCCCTAACCTAACAATAATAATTATAGGAAAAGTCTCCTTTAATAATTCGATTTGACCAGTGGGATTGAGACTCTCTCGGCCTCAATTCCACTAAGGTCAACACTCCCTTTATATTCCTCCCCACTTAAACTTCAACTAGATTGACTTTTACTTATTCGTACTTTCGTCTCTTCAATATCTCTTGTTCCTTTTTTTCCTTTTTTAATTATTTTATCAAGATCTTTGATCAACTCTCAGCTATTACTATTTCTTCTCCTTTTCCGTTCATTAATAAAGTCGCGAACAGTTATGCTCGCCTCCGTATCAGCATCATCACTATCATATTGTGTGTAACTAAAAGAATAATCATGTGGGTTAATAAAAGATTTAGGCATGCAATACTGATAGGAAGAAGGATAAGAAGGCCTTTGAGTTATACATTGTGTGTGGGTGTATGGTGAGGTAATATTCCCCTCACGTGTAGGTGGTATAAAGAGACCCTGACTAGAAAGACCCTCACGAGAAGTGGATGGTTGATTAAGGTCAGTAAAATGGTATAATATTTGAGATACATGATCTGGAACTTCAGTCATGTTCCACATTCGGATAGGTTTGAGGAAGGATGTATCACTCGTCTGGTTGCATCGGTGGTTTGAAACGAGACTGTAGGGGCATCCCCCAACAAAGGTTTTCTTGAAGGTGTTACTGGGGGTTCAGGTGGAGGTGGAATGTTGTTAATTTCACGGATGGACTTTAAAATACTTTTATTTCTCTTCCAATAATATTTAAAGAATAATTGGTTCCCATGTAGTCCGTCGGGAAGCAATTCAGAGTTTAAAATATCCGTTACTCCTTGGAGGTAATTGACATGTTCTACCCCTCTCCTCTTGTGATGTACGGCATCAGGTCTTTTTTTAATATAACAGTTTAAGGCACTATTGCCATATATGAGATGTTTTCCTTCCCAGTAATACACATCTTGATACAGTGACGTAAACTGATGATAAAGGTTAACAGAATGTTTACGCATCCTTTCTGGGTTATAGTCAACATGATCCTTCAAAAAATTCCGATACTTCTCACCCCAACCACGAACAATCCTGGTTTGATTAAAGGTGTACAAATCTTTGATGGCGGGGATTGCTAAATAAACCATACACTTGGGATTCACTTGGTACACATACCTCATAATTTGATTCATGTGACGTGGTATGTCTTGCAATGAGAAAAATGTGGCAGGGCGGAAAATGGTGGTGTCTGGCTTGCCTCGGGTTCTTATACTAGTACGACGCCATCCATGAGGAGTAAGGGCCCAGGGGGAGGACGTAGCGCCGTCCGAAGCGATGCAAGTACCCCCCATTGGGCATAACCCACGGAGTGATAGGATGGGCTAGACCATTCCATTTCACTCCGTTGCCCTTTGGTTCGTTCCTTTTTGCGTTTCATCTTCTCAAAGGGTCTCTAGTGTACCCTTGACTCACATTGGAGTGCCTATGCTCCAACCTTCCTCCTTCTTCACATGTGTCCTACAATATTTACAAACGCTTACACTTACATTACCTATTAAATTAATCAAAAATGGCAAAACTTAAATCTGCCTCGAAGAATCCTAGAGGGGCGGATTCCAAACATAGCCCCTCATCTACTCCTTCCCCCATCACCACTTGGGAGTTGGTGGCCTCCGGTGATGGGGTTGGCGCCACCAAGACCTCTATGCCGGCTTGCCCTGGTGCACGGTCTTCGTTTTTCATTAATTTCTGCAACATTCGCGGTCTTTTTTCTAATATCCACTTTGTCGAACACCACCTCTCTTCTTCTAGACCTCATCTCTTGTTCTTAACTGAAACTCAGGTGTCTGAGTGCTCTGACAGCAAACCCTACTCTGTTTCCTCCTACTGTCTCTATCCTCAATTTTCAGCCAAAGGCGGATGTTGCGCATATGTGCGCAACGATGTTGTCTGTTCTCGTGTCTCTAATTTGAAGTCTTCTGAATTCTCAACTTTATGGCTCAAACTTTCTTGCAATTCTACGACAAAATTCATTTGTTCTGTCTACTTATCCCCTAACTCTACAGACTATCCAAAATTCTTCGACTATCTTAACTCCAAAATAGAACACATTCTTTCTTCTTCTCCTTTCTCTGAAATCATCATTTTAGGTGATTTCAATGTTCACCACCGCCAATGGCTTTCATCTAGTTCTCAAGATCCAGCTGGTGAACTCGCCTTCCAATTTTCTATCCACAACAACCTTGAGCAGTTGGTGCAACTCCCTACCCGTATCCCTGACCGTCTTGGTGATGAACCCAACATTCTAGACCTTTTTCTAACTTCTAATCCTTCTCCTTATACTGTTAAACTCTTTCCTCCTCTGGGTTCATCCGATCATCTTCTTATCTCCGTATCTTGTCCTGTCTCTTCAAGTCTTCCGCAAGAACGGCCCCCGCCTTCGGCGAGGAGACGTTTCTGGCATTTCGGTGCCACTAACTGGTCTGACTTGCGGTCGTACTTTTCTGATTTTCCATGGAATGATTACTGTTTCCGTGGGAGGGGTCCCTCGGAGTGCGCTGAGCGCATAACTGAGGTGATTCTCTCTGGCATGGAGGCGTACATTCCATATTCTTTCCCTTCCACTAAACTTAATAAACCTTGGTTTAACTCTGCTTGTTCTCGTGCTATCCGCCGCAGGGATGCTGCCTTCAGGGATTACCGTCGTCTTCAAACTCCAGAAACTCATGCAACTTATATTTCATCCTGGAATCGTGCAAAATCTATTCTTCGAGATACTAAAAAAACTCTTTCTCCGTCGCAAATGCAATAATCTTTCTGACTCCTCTTTCACTCGCCCTTTCTGGCATTTTGCAAAAAATGTCAACTCTAACTTTGCTTCTTCCTCTTTCCCTCCTCTAGTATCTTCTGACGGTACAACTGCCGTTTTGCCCTTCTAAAGCTGAACTCTTTGCTCAAACTTTTGCCTTAAATTCAACCTTAGACGATTCCGGAGCTGTTCCTACTCCTTCAACCCCCTCTAACTCATTTATGCCTAAAATTGTAATTTCTTCTAAAGACGTTACTTCTGCTCTCTCTGAGCTTAACACTAAGAAGGCGTATGGTCCTGATGGTATTCCCTCCTGTGGTTCTCAAAACTTGTGCTTCCGAGCTTGCACCCTGCCTTGGTAAACTATTTCGTCTATGTCTTTCTACTTCAACCTTCCCTTCTTGCTGGAAACGTGCGCTCATTCAGCCTGTGCCGAAGAAGGGGGACCCCTCTCAGCCCTCTAACTATCGTCCTATTTCTTTAACCTCCGTTCTTTCTAAAGTTTTCGAATCTATCCTTAACAGGAAGATTTGGAAACATCTCAATTCTTCTAATCTTATCTCTGATCGCCAGTATGGCTTTCGTAAAGAAACGCTCTACTGGTGATCTTCTTTCCCTTCTCTCTGACTCTTGGTCCTCCGCTCTTCGGCATTTCGGTGAATCTTTTGCTGTAGCGCTGGACATATCAAAAGCTTTTGATAGAGTCTGGCACAAAGCTTTGATTTCCAAACTTCCCTCTTTCGGAATCTATCCTTCTCTCTGTGACCTTCTCTCTGATTTCCTTTCGGGTCGTTCTATAGCAGCTGTTGTAGACGGCCACCGTTCATCCTATAAATCTATTAATAGTGGTGTTCCTCAAGGATCTGTCCTATCCCCAACACTTTTTCTGCTTTTCATTAATGACCTTCTCTCTATTACTTTCATCTCCTATCCACTCCTATGCTGATGACTCCACCCTTCATTACTCTTTTCATTTTGAAAGACGCCCCTCCCAGCAACAGTTAATAGAGGCAAGGAGGGTGGCCTTGGAGCAACTAACCTCTGATCTATCTCTCATTTCAAATTGGGGCAGAGAAAACATGGTCGTTTTCAATGCCTCAAAAACTCAATTCCTCCATCTCTCTACTCGACACAATCTTCCACACAACTACGATATCTTCTTCGAAAACACGCAACTCAAACCTTCATCTCTCCTCAATATTCTAGGTGTTTCTTTTTCTCGTGATCTTTCTTGGAAAGATCACATTACCTCTCTTTCTAAACAAGCTTCTCGTTTGAGAAACTCCCTTCCTTCTATAAACACTCTGACCTCAGAGCTACCTACAACTAAGAGGTTGACGTATTTTTGTCTTGTAGAATGATTCATTTTTCAGTTTTCTGGGAAGAAAAGATAAGAAAATGTCTAAGAATATTAGTAAGAAAATGACTCTCAGTTCCAGCTCCTCTCATTGCTGGGACCAACCTCGAAAGTCCGTCACCACCTCAAGAACTGGAACTGTAGTCTTATCAATAAATAATATAATAAAATCATAAAAATATAAATAAAATAATTATTAAATAAATGAAATGATAATAAATCTCTAAACAATAATTTATTGAGAAATTTAGCTAATTTTCACTCAATTGTCTTAGTATGATGGATTTTAAAGCAAAATTGAATTTAAGCAAGTAATTTAAATTTCAAACAATTTGAGATATAACAAATTTATTCAACCATATACCTATCTCATTCAATCAATATATGCTCCGCTCCTCCGGCTTTACCGTTTTCATGGCTCCGAATAGCATTGATAGGATAGAGTAGAAAAAGAAGAAAGAAAAGAACTTATCACCCTTCAACATTTAAATAATTACAATTTTCACATTACTTCTTCCTTTTCCATTCTATTGGTGTGCTCATAACATACTCATGTTCCGTCACTACTCCACGAGATCTTGTTA
>SEYY01000727.1:0-35000 GCA_009176605.1 Armadillidium nasatum
CTTAAGCACAGACTAAGTTTACAAATTTCTATTTTAAAATACACTCAGAATATAAATTCATTAACTATCTATATGATATTTAAAATAACAATATTGCAATAAAATAATAAAAAATCAAGTAATATTAATATTGAAATAATATAAATAAAAATAAAAAGGCTGGACTATTTAGGGAAAAAGGACTTCTTTATTGAGTGAAAAGGACAATAGAAGAAGGTTGATCATTTAAAGATGGGCAATGAGTTTTTATATGTAAAACTTCAAAGTCCTACGATTAAGAAGGGAGATGCATGTTGAAGAATAGAGAAACTGGAAGGATAAAAAGAGTGAGAATCCATGGTCTTTTATGGCAGATTGTACAGTAGAGCAAAGAGGAATGTCGGTACTAAAGGAAGCTCCTCAATGCTTATTAATTCTCACTTTTAATTTTAGACCAGTTTGGACTACATACGTCGCATTACAGCTTGCACACTTAAATAAATAAATTAATGAGGATCTGAGAAGCATTGGGTGAGACTCCTTGCGTTTGAAGAAACTTTAAATTGAGAGGCGAGTTATAATTTATAAGATTGAACCACCATTGCGGGAAAGTAGCTTTAATTATAGTAAGAATATTTTTATTAAGTTGAGATGTAAGCGATACTATATACGGAAGCTTTAAGTATATTTTTTGTTTGAGTACAGTAGGAAAATGAAGGGTGGGTCTGAAGATATTAGTGAAATACTCGTTAATACTTTTTTTCCACTTAGAACTTTGGGAATAAATTAAAATGGAAAAGTATTTTCATAAATTACATCTCTGTATATAATATATATATATATATATATATATATATATATATATATATATATATATATATATATATATATATATATATATATATATATATATATATATATATATATATATATATATATATATATATATATATATATATATATATATATATATATATATATATATACTATATATATATATATATATATATATATATATATATATATATATATATATATATATATATATATATATATATATATATATATATATATATATATATATATATATATATATATATATATATATATATATATATATATATATATATATATATATATAATATATATATATATATATATATATATATATATATATATATATATATATATAATATATATATATATATATATATATATATATATATATATATATATATAATATAAATATATTATATATTATTATATATATATATATATATATATATATATAATATATATATATATATATATATATATATATATATATATATATATATATATATATATATATATATATATATATATATATATATATATATATATATATATATATATATATATATATATATATATATATATATATATATATATATATATATATATATATATATATATATATATATATATATATATATATATATATATTTGGCGTTCTCAGTAACAACAGGCGGTGGTTCGTCCCAGAGAAGGAATCCCATAAAGTTTCTATTTTCATATATATATATATATATATATATATATATATATATATATATATTATATATATATATATATATATATATATATATATATATATATATATATATATATATATATATATATATATATATATATATATATATATATATATATATATATATATATATATATATATATATATATATATATATATATATATATATATATATATATATATATATATATATATATATATATATATATATATATATATATATATATATATATATATATATATATATATATATATATATATATATATATATATATATATATATATATATATATATATATATATATATATATATATATATATATATATATATATATATATATATATATATATATATATATATATATATATATATATATATATATATATATATATTATATATATATATATATATATGCAAGAGATTTAAAATATGCCTTTTTCCTGCATATCAAAACAAAAATATCTTACACACACACACATACATACATACACACACACACACACACACACACACACACACACACACACACACACACACACACACACACACACACAAGCATGATAGTACGATATTTCGTAAAGAGAGAAAAACTTTTTGTTTTGCTGAAGGGGCATCCCATTAATTTTCCTAATTTTTTCCATAAAGAAGAACGATTCTTTTTAGCCTCATTGGTTTCTTCTTCTTCCACGAGCAAAAGAGGCCATCAGTCTCTTTCTGAACTTTGATTAATTCTTTTTATGATTACGATGATGATGATAATGATGATGATAATGATTATAATGATTATTATGACGAAAGGTAATCTCTCCTAAAGTGGAAAACAGACGCCATTTTTAAAAATCAAATTACAATTTTTTTCAGCTTTAAAAGGTTTTTTAATTTTGCAAATTTATTCATAATTTAATTAAACTTTAATTAATTTCCCTCTTCTTGAAAAGGGCTTAGCCCGTGAGTTGTGTTAAAAATAAAAAAATTAATTAATGATTAAACTCCAAAAGAGAAAATATTTAATTATAAATTCAAATGAAAAATCAAATTAATGGCATATATATATATATATATATATATATATATATATATATATATATATATATATATATATATATATATATATATATATATATATATA
Organism: Armadillidium nasatum; assembly: GCA_009176605.1. Classification (NCBI taxonomy): domain Eukaryota; kingdom Metazoa; phylum Arthropoda; class Malacostraca; order Isopoda; family Armadillidiidae; genus Armadillidium; species Armadillidium nasatum. The sequence continues at coordinate 2,683 of SEYY01000727.1, forward strand.
TATATATATATATATATATATATATATATATATATAATAGTTTTAATTTTTTTTAATGCTTTTTGTTAATGTTAATTTTTTTGTGTTCGTGAGTTAAAGCGTCTTTGTACTAGTGTGAGTGTGTGTGTGTGCGTACGTACGTGCTTGTGTGTGTGTGTGTGAGTGGGTGTCTCTTTGAATGCCCAATTTTAGTGATTGTAGAGATGGGCGTAGACGTGGGCTTTCTATTACCTTTTCTAACGTTCATGGCCCCAGATCTACTTTCGCATCTGTTGAACATCACCTCACTAACTCTCGTCCTAATCTTTTGCTTCTGTCTGAGACCCAGCTGGACAGGGACTTTCTCTAGCAATCTTAATGTCTCTAACTACAACTTTTTTCACAATTTCCGACTAAATGGTAACAGTATGTACCTATATTAACATTAACACTCCTGGTACACGTCTCGTAAATCAAGAATCTCCTAATTTCGATATTTTATGACTTAAAATCTGTTTTCCTACTACTACAATTATCTTGTGTTTCTGGTACTGCTCCCCTAATGGAACAGATTTTCCTGTTCTTTTCCAATATCTTACTAAGAAGTAGTTACTTCTCATCCAAATGCAGAGGGAAGGAGGCCAAATCATTCAGCATTTTTAACGATCTGGAGCAGTTGATTAGGGAACCCACACACATTCCAGATCCTCCTAACCAATTCTTGAATACACTTGATTTATGTTTCACCACTACTCCTTCTAGATATAAATACACCTATTTTCCCTCCTATTGGTAACTCTGATCATAATCTTATAGCTCTCACTTATAAGTGCTTTCTCTCCAACAGCTCCACCATGCCCTAAACGTACTTTCTGGCACTTTAATCGGGCTAATTGGGGGGCAATGCGTCGCTTCTTTGCTAACTACCATTGGAGTGCGCTTCTGCTTCTGTCTGAAAAGGTAGGAGCTGTGATCCTTGATGGGATGGGCAGATTCATTCCATCTTCAACTAAATCTTTTTCTCCTCAAAATCCATGGTTCGATGGCAACTGTTCTCTTGTCCTTCGGGTGAGTGACAATGCTTATCGTGAATGTAAAAACTCTCCTTTTCCTATCAATCTTGTCAATTTTCATTCAGCTCGGAACCGTTGCAGGGATGTTTTTCGGCGGACTAAGCGTACTTTTACAAAAAGGAAGTGTGCTGACCTCCATGGCTCTCCTACAGATAAAAATTTCTGGCCTGTTGTCAAAAATATCTCTAATAATTTCTGTAAATCTAACCTTTCCTTTCTTATTCTCTTTGATGGTTTTGTTGCTAATCTTTTAAATCTATTTTTTCATCTAATTATACCCTGCTCGATTCTGGCATCCCTCCTTCTACTCCTTCTCCTCTCAGGTATCCCATGTCTCTACCTGTGATTACTTCATGATCAGGTGCATGGGATCCTGAAATCTATGAACGTCAGGAAGGCCAGTGGCCCGGATGGCATTCCCCCTCGTGTTCTGAGGGAGTGTGCTTCCGAGTTGCCTGTCCTCGTTCAATTCTACTCTCTATTCTTAATACTAATACTCGTACTTTCCTTCAATGTTAGAAACTTACAAATTTTCAGTTGATCCCGAACAAAAGGTTAGCCGCTCTGAGCTTTCTAACTATCGACCTATAGCTCTCACTTGTGTTCTGTCTAAAATTTTTGAAACTCTCCTCAACTCTCATTTCCTGGATTATTTGGAGTCTCATTCTCTTCTTTCAGATCACTAGTATGGCTTTCGACGCTCGAGGTCAACTGGTGACATACTCTCCTATCTTATTGATCTATGGTCTTCTGCCCTTAGGGATTTCGGGGAGTCTTGTGTGGTGGCGCTTGACATATCCAAGGCTTTTGACCGGGTATGGACATGCGTCCTGCTCTCCAAGTTCCCTTTCCTTTGGGTTTCCTCCTTCTCTTTGCTTACTTTTGTCTAGTTTTCTTTCAGATCGTTCCATTTCGGCACTTGTAGATGGAGCGACCTCTTCCTCCTTTTCTGTCAACTGTGGTGTTCCTCAGGGTTCTGTTTTATCTCCAACTTTATTCTTACTTTTCATTAACGATCTTCTCAACTGCACTTCTAACTCTGTTCACTCTTATGCTGATGACTCAACTCTACATTCTTCTACTCTTTTCAAATCTGCTCCCTCTTTTGCTTCTAGGGTTGCTTCTCGTCTTCAACTTTCCGATTCTATTCTTACCGATCTGGATGGGATTTCCCGGTGGGGTTCACAGTAGCCTTGTGAAATTCAGCTCTTTGAAAACTCAGCTTCTTCACATCTCCTCTCAAAAACACCTCCCAACTTTCCTATCCTCTTCGACGGCTCTCCCGTCTCACCTGTAAATAACATTAACATTCTTGGTCTAAACATAAACAATAAACTGTCTTGGAAACCACATATCACAATAGTTGCTAAAGCGGCTTCTAAGAAGCTGAGATATCTGTTCAGGTAGCGTGAATTTTTTTCTTCTGAGCAGTTACTCCAAATATATAAGGGTCTTATTCTCCCTTGTATGGAGTACTGTTCTCACATTTGGAGGGGCTTCGCACCTCCTCTCTTTTGGATAGGGTTAAGTCTAAAGCTAAAAAGATTAATTAACTGTCCCTTCTTTCAAACTCTCTTGATCCCTTATCTCTGCGACGTGACGTTTACGCACTCTCTTTTCTATAGGTACTACAATGGCAGGTGCTCGAGGGAATTGGCCTCTCGCATTCCTCCACCGTTGCGTCGTCCTCGTTGCACAAGGGGTGCCCTGCTTTCGCATCAATTTTGTGTGGATGTAGGAAACCCCAGGCTGGCTCGTTGTGGTGCCTCCTTCTTTCCAGCCACTTCTGTTCTGTGGAACTCTCTATCATCATCTATTTTTCCTCCTGTATTTAATCTTCCACTCTTCAAGGCTTCCGTCTGTGCCCACCTGAGGGATGTGCGTTAGGTCTGTGTTTGAATGAGTTTTCTTCCCCCTTGTGTGTGCCCCCTCCTTGAAAAGGGCCCTGCCCGTGAGTGGTGGCGATCTGTAAAATAAATATATATATATATATATATATATATATATATATATATATATATATATATATATATATATATATATATATATATATATATATATATATATTATATAATATAATATAATAATCCCCTTCCCCCAGGTAGGACTAAGTCCTGTCAGTGGGATCTTTCGAGGAAGATCCCTGGGTTTCAAGGGCCCACGGCGGATACCGCTGGCTGGGCCAGGCCTATCGCGGATGCCGGAGATTATTCCCATCAGTGGCAAGAGCACTCCACTGATGTACTCGTTTAACGACTGAGTCATTCGGAGCTATGAGCAAGGAGAAATCGCTCACATTTCCCTCTCCGGCCAGGCCTCGAACCCTGGACCTCTCGATTGCTATCACGAGTGCTCGATCGACTGAGCTAAAGATCCGCATATATATATATATATATATATATATATATATATATATATATATATATATAATATATATATATATATATATATATATATAATATATATATATATATATATATATATATATATATATATATATATATATATATATTATATATATTATATATATATATATATATATATATATATATATATATATATATATATATATATATATATATATATATATATATATATATATATATATATATATATATATATATATATATATATATATATATATATATATATATATATATATATATATATATATACTTTCAAAAATTATCTTTTTTACCTCCAAATCTATCCTCCTGTCAGCCAAAATCGGATACAACGCCCTCACCACTCCATCCTGTTGATAATTTCCTGCACGTTTCCCCCTTCCTTTGCGAACACTCCCCATAATATTCACACCTCTACAATATCCTCACCTCCTCACCGTCTACCTCCAACATAAATTCCTTTCTTTCCTCCTCTCTACTAACTACTAACTATTTCAGCAAAGCCATCTACCATCTCTTTTAATCTCTCTCGGTCTTGGCTCTAACATGCCAAATCATCTGCATAAGCCATAATATCTCCATCCAGGACTTGCACTTCATCCCTTACCTTCTTTATTACCCAATCTAGATCTGCTATAAAAAGAGGATTGGGGACAGAACACTGCCCTGTTTTACTCCTGTTTTTACTTTAAATCATCTTTAATTTTCATAGCCCGTTCTAACCTTACACTAACAATTTTCATGTGTACTCTTAATTCCTTTCCTCAATTTTGCACTTGTTTGATATTGTTCCCAGTACACCCTCCATAGCATCTCTCTCGGCACCGAATCAAAAGCCTTTCTCAGATCGATAAATGCTAAATATGCTGCTTTTTTTTATCATATTTCCATATTTTTTCTACCGTTTGTCTCAGAGCAAAAATCAAATTCACAGTGCTTCTATTTTCCTATATCCATACTGCTCCTCCCTAATTTTGTTTTTACTATCATTTTTAGTCTCTGCTCCTTTGTAATGTGGTCTATTAGACTTATTCCTCTGAAATTTTTACATTCTCCATAATTTCCTTTTCCTTTTTAGATAGGACATATAATCAATCTTCCTCATCTTTCCGGGACTTTCCTTTTCCCAAGCATCTACTAAATAACTTAAGGATCTCTTTTTTTTCAGTTTCTCTTCCCCCTCCTTTATCAATTTTACCGACATTTCAACCTTCCCTGCTGTTTTGCTACTTTTCATTTTTTTCAGGGCTTCCTCAAGCTCCTCTTCTGTAATCTCGTCCTCCTACTCTCCCATTTATTTCTCATTTCTGTCTTCTCTCTCCATCTCTATCCTTCTCTCCTCTTCCACATTTAACAAATCCTCAAAATATTCCGTCCACCGTCTATTTAATATCATTTGGTCTTATCAACACTTCTCCTCCTTCTTTAATATTATATATCTTACATTTTGACCCTTTATAAGTTTTTGCCAATCTGTAAATTTTCTTTTTATTTCTCCACTCACCTTCCATTATCTCTTCTCTCATTCTTCTTCCCGTTTCTTCCTTTGCTCTCAGCCTCATTTCTAGCTTCTACATAAGTTTCTCTTGTTTGTTCTGTTCCATTTTTCAACAATATTCTCATTTTCTGAGTCTTTTCCTTTTATAGCTCTTTTGACTTCATCATTCCACCATGTTGTTTGACTTTTCCTTGTCCCTCCGACCCATTTCTTCCACAAAACTGCCTCCGCCACTGCTTTCACAATTTCTTGCATTTCTCTCGTGTCTCCCCTGGTCTCTCACTCCTCCAGTCTTCTTTCCTATTTCTTCTTCATATTTCCGTCTATTGTCTTCCCTAATTAGTTCTTCCACTTTTATCACGCTTCTCTTCTCCTTTGTCTGCAGCTTTTCCCCCATAATTTTAATATCAGATGTAATTATATAATCTATTATTAATTTTTGGTCAAAACCTCCCGTATTCTGGTTCCTTCTATACTTGGTGTATATCTGTGCGAGTTTCTTGGAAAATTCCGTTCATTTCTTTAAAATCATTTCTCATGCACAAATCTATTAGAAACTCTCCCTCGTAATTTCTTATTTCTTTTCCATACGGTCCCAACATCTTCTCTACTTCATCTCTCCTTTTCCCGACTCTCGCATTAAAATAATCCATCAAGATAAAGTGTCATCATCCTCCTCTCCCCACTTCCACAAACTCCTCCAACTCTTCCATAAATCTTCTCTTTTCCTCCTCGTTATGAGCCTGCTGTAAGGCACACACCTGGTATACATGAAGTCTTCGCCTTCCAATCTTCAAGGCGCATACAACAATTCTCTCACTAACACATTCAACATTCTGTAAGAATGTCGACATTCTTGACACCACAATGAGACCAACTCCATGTTTTCTTATTCCTTTTTCCATTCATTTATATATTAATACATAACCGTCGCCAAAATCCTTTTCCCACTCTTCTCCCCTCATCCTCATCTCTGACATCCCCATAAGTTCGATATTACTTTCCTTCATCACATAAAAGATCCCATCTACCTTTCCACTGTACGTCCCCACATTCAAATTTGCCATTCTAAAATTTGAAAAAGCGGTAGGCAATTTCTATTATATATATATATATATATATATATATATATATATATATATATATATATATATATATATATATATATATATATATATATATATATATATATATATATATATATATATATATATATATATATATATATATATATATATATATATATATATATATATATATATATATATATATATATATATATATATATATATATATATATATATATATATATATATATATATATATATATATATATATTGCGATTCCAGAATTTCTTCACGCCACCTCAGTTGCTTTCTCTATATAGGAGTGTTGTTCGCCTTTGTATAGGGTGGTGGTTACACTCATTCAGCTCTCCTTGACAAGGAGTCCAGGGGTGTTCGTCTCATCAACTCTCCCACTCTCACAAATCTCAATAACCTCTTTCTGCCCTTCGAATTGTTGCGTCACTTTCTCTATCCTATCACTTTTACAATGGCCAATGCTCTTCTAAATTCTCCCGTCGCATACCTCCTCCACTGAGGAATCGTGAGACACGCCTTTCTACACAGTCCCATCCTTTCTATGTCCAACTCTCTGACCCCAGAATTAACCCTTATATACTCAATATTATATATGTACTTTACTTTACTGGTAAAGTCTGGAACACACTCCCATTATTTATTTTCCCCAAGTTCCTTTGACTTGAACAATTTCCAGCGACAGGTATAGAGACATGTTGAAGTTTAACGATTCAATTTCGGTATTGACTCTAGTGGAAATTAGTAGGCCTCTGGCCTTTGCCCACTAGAGGACATATATATATATATATATATAATAATATAATAATAATATATATATATATATATATATATATATATATATATATATATATATATATATATATATATATATATATATATATATATATATATATATATATATATATATATATATATATATATATATATATATATATATATATATATATATATATATATATATATATATATATATATATATATATAGGTTGGTTTAAGAAGAAGATTGGTATCCTAGGATCGATAGTAGAGAGGCAGACATGGTTTGGAAGGAAGGAGTTGTTGGAAGGAGAGGGAGTTTATTACTTAGTCACATGTATTATATGTTTCTTTCTTTTTTCAGGTTATAATATAAAAGGTTAAATATAAGGTGTTGGTTAGGAAAGGGTCATAGTTTTCTCCCTTTAAGTTTCATTTGTGTTAAGATAATATTAAGGTTATAAAGAATATTTAATTATAAGTTATAGAGTATAAAACTCTAGAAGAAAAAGGAAACATATTTTGTTTTTGAAGAAGCAGACATATTAGATATCAGGGGTGGCATTTTTCACATTGGGGTATCTGGGTTTCTATATCTCTGAGCGCTCGGCTCGGTGTTGTAGTTATCCTGGGGGCTTTGATGTGGATTAGGCTAGACTCTGTTGTCTGAAGTGTTCAGACGAAAAAAAAAACAGTATTTGTAAGGAAAACAACAAGATAAGATCAAATATAAATTAATAGCTCTGTATCAATATAGGCCAATTTTAATCAATATATATATTATATAAAAGGGTTAAAATATTTAATTATGCTCAAAAGAAAAGAGTTATAGTGTATATTTTTATAAAATATAATACTTCAATAATTTACAATCTTAAATAATTTTTTAAAAAAGTAACATTTATAAAGTTAAAAGTAAATTTATTACGAAAAATGTCCAAATAAATTTTTAATTTAAAAATGAATTATTTAAAATTTTTTTTACATTAATTTGGTGTTGTCTATTTAAAGAGACGTCCTAAAACTCAAGTCACACAATTACACATCAATTCACTACAAAGATGCAAATTTTCATACGATATGTCTTCAATCTTAAAACACTTCACTAATGAGGCCAAAGTTAAGAAGATTTTTCTTCTTACGAGTGAATAAAGTTGTGAGCACAACAATAATTGTACTAAACATTACATTCATTTTCAGCATTATTTATTCACAATCTTAATTCACTATGTTTATCACTTCTAAATAATAATAATAATTTTTGAGAGTCAAGTTGAAAAGTCCCTTCCAAAAACATGAGTTTTGAGACTATTTAGTTTCTTGAATACCAAGAAACGATAAAATTATCAACTATAATTAAGAGAATCATCTGGAAAACGATGAGGAATTAAATGAGATTTGCTATTAATAACGTAAAACTTTGAGCCTAAAAGAAAGAGTCAATGTGTCTGCAAGTGAACATTAAATTTACTTTTATAATTGGATTCAAAATTGCATTCTGAACATTTAAAGAGTTTAGTATCAGAATGAATTAGGGAATGGTATTTGAGTTTATATTTCCAATTGCTTTCATAACTACATTGAGAACACTTAAATTTTTTCGTTCCTGAGTGATCGAGTAGGTGAATGTCAAATTTATCCTTCTGGTTTGTCTCATAATTACATTCTGGACACTTGTACAGCTTCTCACTCGCGTGTTTAAGAACATGTCTTTGCAATGAGAATTTTCGATTTGTCTCATATGGACATTCCGTGCACTTAAACACTCGAGTGCTAGAATGATTTAATACGTGTATTTCATAGTATTGCTTCCTATTAGTACCATAGTTGCATTCATTGCACTTGAACAATTTTGTATCTGTATGGAGTAATAAATGACTTTTAAAAGAAAATTTCCAATTTGTTTCATAATTGCAATCTGAGCATTTAAACATTTTAATGCCCGAATGATTCAAAACATGAATATTTAAATTCCCTCTACTATTTGTCTCATAAGAACACTCTGTACATTGAAATCGTTTCTTCCCTTCACATGTGATGGGTGCTGCGTTCGGACACACCTCTATGTTTGGCTGGCAACTTCGACTTCGTAATTCATTTGCAAAATCACAATCGGAAAAGGTGTCTCTTCCAAACTGAGGTTTCGCGTCGATTGGCTCTTCTACTTCCATTGTTTGTGATACTGGAGGGTAGGAAACGTTCATTTTCTCCCCCTCTACAGTCATATTCTGTGGCGGTGGTGGAGGGTGGTTTGGATGAGGAGGAAAAGTTACTTGAATTTTCTGAGTTCCTGAAATACTCTAAAAAAAATTATCATAATTAATATTTTTATCATTATTATTTTTATTATTATTATGATTTATTATTATTATCATTATTATTATTACTAAAAATCGTGATGAATATAAGGAGCGATTTTTTTTTCTTAATTAAGGATTCAAGTGGTAGAAGATTGATAGAAATGGGGTATAAGAAAGCGCATGAACTGATCAAGTGTATCACATTTCATAGAAGCTAAAGGAATACAAGAGAAGAAGAAGAAAAAGTGTAGAACATTAAATTAGTTTAACATAGGGGAAGGTCATTCTAGAAAGTGGCCAAACTAAGAATAACTTCATATTTCAAGTTACAATGAAACACTATATAAGGAGAGTAAATAACCATGATATAATGAAATTTATTATTGTTGATATAATAAACAAAATTATTATTTTTATTATATATGCCCTAAACGTACTTTATTTCACTTCAAACGGGATAATTGGGGGGCAATGCAACGCTTCTTTGATAATTACCATTGGAATGAATCCCGCTTTGGCTTGGGGACGCTTCGGTCTCTATTGAAAAGGTGGGGGCCGTAATCGTCGATGGGGTGAACAGGTTCATTCCATATTCAACTAAATCTTTTTCTCCTCAAAATCCATCGTTCGATTTAAGTTGTTTTCTTGTCCTTCGTAAAAACTCTCCTTCTCCTATCACTGGATAAGAAGTACACCGATCTCCATGGTTCTCCTACTGATAAAAATTTCTGGCCTCTTGTCAAAAATATCTCTAATAACTTCTGTAAATCTACCTTTCCTCCTTTTATTCGCTCTGATGTTCTGTAGTTAATACTCCCTCTAAAAAGGCTAATCTCTTTTCTCCTCCTTTTTTCATCTAATTCCACCCTTCTCGATTCTGGCACCCCTCCACTACTTGTGATTACTCATGACCGGGTGTATGGGATCCTGAAACCTATGAACGTCAGGAATGTACTATGAAGGAGTGTGCTTCCGAGTTGGCGCCTGTCCTCGATTCAATTCTTGTCGATTTGGATGGGATTTCCCGGTGGGGTCATGGCAACCTTGTGAAATTTAACTCTTTAAAAACTCAACTTCTTCACATCTCCTTCTTAAAAACACCTCCCAACTTTCCTATCTTCTTCGATAACTCACCCGTCTCACCTGTAAATAACAATAACATTTTTGGTCTAAGCATATATAATTGGAAACTACATATCACAATGGCTGCTAATGCGGCCTCTAAGAAGCTGGGAATTCTGTTCAGGTTGAGAGAATTTTTTCCTTCTGAGCAGTTACTCCAATTATATAAGGGTCTTATTCGCATTTATATGGAGTACTGTTCTCACATTTGGGGAGGCTCCGGTTCCTCACTCTTCTGGATAGAGTCGAGTCCAAGACTGAAAGATTAATAAACTGTCTTCTACTTTCAAACTCTCTTGATCCTCTTTCTCTAGAGCGTGACGTTGGAGCACTATTTCTTTTCTATAGGTACTACAATAACAGGTGCTCGAGGGAATAAATTGGCCTATTGCATTTCACCTACATTGCGTCTCCCTCGTTGTACAAGGGGTGCCCTGCTTTTGCACGAATTTTGTGAGGTTGCTGGAAACCCTAGGCTTGCCCATTGTGGTGCCTCCTCCTTTTGAGCCACCTTTGTTTTGTGGAACTCTATACCATCATCTATTTTTCCTTCTGCATTTAATCTTCCTCTCCTCAAGGCTTTCGTCTGTGGACACCCGAGAGACGTGCGTTAGGTTCGGGTTCAGGGTGGGTTTTTTTCTCTTTTGTATATGCCCCTCCTTGAAAAAGGCTCAGCAAATGAGTGATGGAACTGTTAAGATTGCCATTTTCTAATTATTAATAAACCATTCTTGTGATCATTTACTGCAACCAAGATACCAATATTTGAGCAACAATCATTCATAAAAGCATCTTTAACCTTATTCATTGTTTTTAAACACTTCTTTCTAGGTCTAAGTAACTTATTCAGCCCTACATGTTTCTTTTTATCACATGTGTTTGGGCACATATTGTATCGTGTAGGCAAAAGCTTAAAGGAAAAATAAAGTAGAAAGATGATAATTTTGGTAAAATGCAAAACTGATGAAAAGAAATGAAGATTCAAAATAATTATTATATTTTAGAAAAAAAAAATTAATGGTTTAATATGAGCATTCAACAAGGTTAAAGTATGAAATGAAGGAGGAATGGGGATTAGAAATTTGAAAACTACAGCAATTCTTGAAAGCAACATTTATATGATTGACAGCTTAAGAATAATTTCAGAACTAAATCAAGGTTTATGAGAAGATCAGAGAAAGATTAATTATATATTTAAATGTATCCGTCAATGCCCAATAGAATATTCCTAGTTATGCACTAGACACACTATTAGTTATTTCTCTCGTTAAAGTCATTTCTATCCAAGAAAGATGACCAGAAGTCAGTTCGGCTGATTTACTGTACTGAAATGTCTGATTATATCACAGCCATATATAAAAGAAAGATTGTTAAACACAGAATTTGAAGGGAAGATCAATAAGGCTATTATGAGAATAGTTGATTAGCAGTACAAAGAAATCAGTCACATAATGGTGAGCAAACTGATGACATGGCGAAGGTAATTCAAAATTGGAAACAAACATACAAACTATGGTTAAATATAAATAAAAACACTTGCAAAGAAGGTGTAATTCAAAATAGTCAGTACAAGGGAAATTAAAACTATTTCCTGTGATACCACTCAAAGAGGTAATTTTCCTATCAAAAACAAGGGTAATTAATTTCACTGAGGTTAGGTGGGGCTAACAAATCATACTAATCTGAGAATGTTACAAAAGCTGCAAAAATGGGAAGAAAAAAAACTGTATATATATATATATATATATATATATATATATATATATATATATATATATATATATATATATATATATATATATATATATATATATATATATATATATATATATATATATATATATATATATATATATATACACAAAATACCTGGTTAGGGTAGCAATTCCGCATTAAGTCAATTTCAGTTTTCATTGCAGCTGTCATATTTACAAATTTATATACATCTATGTTTCTTTTATTAACTATCTTCAAGGTATCTTCCAATAAAATTTAAAACCCTAAAAAAAAATTTTTGATTAGTAGTTGAAATTAATTTACATAAATTTACAATTTCAAATTTAGTAAAATTACTAAAACTGCATTCATCAAAAAAAAAAAAAAAAAAAAAAAAAAAAAATTAAAAAAAAATAAAATAAAATAAATAAGCTTGGTGATGTTACAGTAGACGATTTTATTCACAATAATCGGCATATAGGAATTTTTTTTTTTTTTTAAACATTTAAATGCAAAAAATTTTTTTAAAACAGTATTCAACAGTACACAACAGTAGCAGATGAAACAAATAGGAAAAGTGATCTTGAAATAATAATAACAGTTCATCAATTTGTGATTTCAAAGAAAATAATTATGATTTATATTCATAAGAAAATATTTTTTATATATATATATATATATATATATATATATATATATATATATATATATATATATATATATATATATATATATATATATATATATATATATATATATATATATATATATATATATATATATATATATATATATATATATAACTGAAATTTATAATAAATGAAGCAAAATCTATCATTTAGGCTTTTTCAAATTTTCCATTGTGGCTCAAGCTCTGTCATTCTATGACAAATGATAATAGGGCATGTAGAGTATCATGATATTATTGCCCAAAATTTATGGAATCTTCTCCATTATTCACATTTGGAATAAGAAACTCTCCTGATCATAAGCTTGAGATGGTTTTCTTCACATGTAAATGCAAATGGAGGTTGGGAACAGTGCGAAGGTTGATTCATCTGAATCGAAAGGTGAGTGGTCAGTAGTCCAATCCATGAGCGTTGCACTACTCTCTCCTCTTTCTGACAACATGTTGTTTATAAAAGGTTTGGTGAGGTTAGAACACCCAGGAATATTCAGTCTATGGAGTTCAATCAAGTTTTTGTGCTGACAGCACAGAAATAACTTTCACAATTGTTGTTTTCTCATTTTTGGTTGAAATACACTGTAATGCTTGACTCTCTGTGTCACCCAATTTCAACTCCATATTCATGCTGGTGTTTCTCGAATGTTTTCCCAGAAGCACAATATTCATGTTTTCTTTGCCTCAATTTGAAATACAAGAAAGATCAGAGGTCAGTTGCTCCAAAGTCACCATTCTAGCATAGTTGTTGATCTATTGTCCTAAAAATACTTTCTGTCACTGCAATCAGGCTAATTGAGGGGCGAGGTGTCGCTTCTGCTGAAAAGGTAGGGGATGTTATCTTTTTCTCCTCAAAATCCATGGTTTGATGGCAATTGTTCTCTTGTTCTTCGGAAGAGAGGTATTGTTTATTGTAATTAAAAAACTCTCCTTCTCCTATCACTCACTCTTGCTAATTTTCATTCAGCTCAGAATCATTGCAGGGACGTTCTTTAACAGACTAAGCATCTTTCATTAAAAGGAAGTGTGCTGACCTAAAAATTTCTGGTCTCTTGCCAAAAATATCTCTAATAACTTCTGTAAATCTGCCTTTCCTCCTCTTATTCACTCTGATGGTTCTGTAGCTAATACTCCCTCTGAAAAGGTTAATTTCTTCAGCCTCCTTTTTTCATCTAATTCCACTCTGCAAGATCCTGGCATCCCTCATCCTACTCCTCCTCTCAGGCTTCCCATGTCTCTACCTTTGATTACTCATGATCAGATGCATGGGATCTTGAAATCTATGAACATCAGGAAGGCCAGTAGCCCAGATGGCATTCCATGTTGCATTCTGAGGAAGTGTACTTCCAAGTTTGCACCTGTCCTCATTCAGCTCTACTCTATATGCCTTAATACTAATACTCTTCCTCAGTTATGGGATTTTCTGGTGGGGTCATAGTAACTTTGTGAAATTTAACTTTAAAAACTCAACTTCACATCTCCCTCTCAAAAACACCTCCCAACTTTCCTATCTTCTTTGATCGCTCTCCTGTCTCACCTGTAAATAACACTAACATTCTTGGTCTTGGAAATCACATATCTAAGAAGCTGGGGATACTGTTTAGGTTGCGAGAATTTTTCTCTTCTTGAACTGTTCCTCCAAATATATAAGGGTCTTATTCACCCTTAAATGAGACTATCTTGTTGGATGACAGTTTATTTGGAGGTTGTTTTCCATGGTGAGAAGGGACTGACTGGGGCTGGAATTTTGCCTGGGCTGGGGCTCTGGCCAGGGTTGCATAAAATTTGTAAAGAGATCAAAACCACTGAAATTTTAGGTTAAGAAAATTAGATTAGATTTAATTAAAAGGAAGGAATAGGATAGTCAACATTCACTTAAATTAATGATTATTTGCATTTTTCAAAAAAAAATTCAGAAAATTACAGATTTTATATAATAAAAGTTTTTTTTTTTTTTTTTTTTTTTTTTTTTTTTTTGTTTTTCCTGATTCACAATAGTGATTCAACAATTTTACCTAGGTAAGACAGTAAGGTAAAGTTTAAAAAAATATAAGATATAAAATTATCAATATAACCTGTATTTATACATATCATTGCTATTTTATTGCTGTGTATCTAATTTGTATCATTTAGCTATATTTCAAAATTATTTTGTTTATACTTTCAGTCACTATGGCTAAAAGATCAGCTTCAGCAGTATGGGAGTACTTTACAATGTTTCAGTATAGGCTCGAAATAGCTAAATGTAACATCTGCAGTCAGAAAATTAGAAGAGGACCTTTGGGTGCCACAAGTAAAAAATTTTCAACCAAATCTTTATGGGGGGTATCTAAAATCAAAACACAAAGATGTACAAATCACTAGCAGAAAGAAGCAGTCAGAAGAAACTGAAAAGAAAAATAAATTATTGAAAAAAGAAGAAAAATCTTAATTTTCTTATATTTTGTCTAATTTAATGCACCATTAAAAAGTATAATTTGCAATTTTAACCCCAGCAGATAAACCCCAGTTTTCTCTGATTCCTTAGCCGGAGCTGGGTTTGGCCAGGACCCCAGTCCCAGTCAGTCTATAGTGGTGAGTAGGGACTGACTGGGGCTGAGGTCTCCCAAATTTTGCCAGAGCTGGGTCTCTGGCCAGTGTTGCCCATGTTGCCTAAAATATGTAAAGAAATTAGCACTGAAATTTTAGGTTAAGAAAATTAGATATAAATAATTGAGGTTTATTTAATTATAAGGAAGGAATAGAATAATCAACATTCACTTAAATTAATAATTATTTGCATTTTCTCTGAAAAAATTTCAGAAAATTACAGATTTTGTATAAAAAAAAAAAAAAAAAAAAAAAAAAAAAAAAAAAATTTTAGAATTTTTTTTTTTTCTGATTCACAATAGTAATTCATCAGGTTTCCCTAGATTAGACCCTAAGTTAAAGTTTGAAAAAATGTAAGATATAAAATTATCAATATAACTGTATTTATACATATCATTGTTATTTTATTGCTGCATATCAAACTTGTATCATTTAGTTACATTATTTCAAAATTTATATATATATATATATTATATATTATTAATATATATTAAATATATTATATACTATATATATATATATATATATATATATATATATATTTCAGTAACTATGGCTAAAAGATCAACTTCAGCAGAATGGGAATACATTACAATGTTTCAGGATAGGCTTGAAATAGCTAAATGTAACATCTGCAGTCAGGAAATTAGAAGAGGACCTTGGGTGCCACAAGTAAAAAATTTTCAATCAAATCTTTATGGGAGCATATAAAATCAAAACACAAAGATGAACATTCACTAGCAGAAGAGCGGTCAAAAGAAAAAGGAAAATATTGAAAAAACAAGAAAAATCTTAATATTCCTATATTTTGTTTGATTTAATCCACCATTAATAAGTATAATTTGCCATTTTAACCCCGACAAGAAAACCCCAATTTTTCCTTATTTTTGAGCCAGAGCCTTGGTCAGTCCATAGTGGTGAGTGATTTTTCTTTTAGTTGATCTTGTTTTTGCAATTCAGTTCTAATTACACATTTTTTGCACTTAGTGATAGTTGTGAGAACTTACTCTTGGGAACAACAAATTTCTATTCATTATTTACAAGGGGGATAAACTTGTCAAATCCTATTCAAGATTGTGGGATCAAGTCCTCATCAAAGAACTAGAGCCTCTTCATTATCTAAGGTTGAGTCTCTCTTGTCTTGTTAAGTGACTATTAGCCGCAACAAAATCATAAGTTTTAGAATATGGGGGGGGGAACATAGGAGAATAGAGACAGTTACAAGCCACAAGGGCCTATCGAGACTGTCTCAGTCCAAACAAACAATAACAATACTAATACATGCACAAAAGACTAGGTCTATCCCATCCCTAGTTATCAGAACATTCATGCAAAGATAAAAGTAAAACTAAGCCCAATTATACACATGCAATATTCAATGAACCATCACCATCTACAAAAAAAACTGCTGTTAGGCTTAGTCATAGGTTAATCTGTTGATCTAAAAATTCATATATACCCGCCAATTTGGCTTAGTCAAGTTATACTACACAAATGAAAGGAGTGAAATGTTCAGGAACAGAAGACAGTGATGTTGAAAATGTTACTGTTCTAAGATTGTACTTTAAAAATAGCAGCATATCTACATTTTTTGGTGCAATTCAACTTCAGACAATTCCAGAGCTATTTCTCACTCAACTCCAACTCATTTATGCCTAAAATTGTAATTTCTTCTAAAGATATTATTTCTGCTCTCTCTCTAAACTTAACACTAAGAAGGCATACAGTCATGATGGTATCTCTCCTGTGGTTCTCAAAACTTGTGCTTCTGAGCTTACTGCCTGCCTTGTAAAACTATTTTCTCTCTTTCTACATCAATATTCCCTTCTTGCTGGAAACATGTGATAATTCAGACAGTGCCGAAGAAGGGGGACCCTTCTCATCACTCCAACTACTGTACCATTTGTTTAACCTCCATTCTTTCTATAAAGTTTTTGAATATCCTTAACATGAAGGTTTGGAAACATCTCGATTCTTCAAATCTTTGATCGCCAGCTCTTTAGCATCTCAGTGAATCATTTGCTGTCATGCTGAACATATTGAAAGAATTTGATAAGGTCTGAAACAAAGCTTTGAATTCTAAACTTCCCTCTTTCAGAATCTATCCTTTTCTCTGTAGTCTTCTCTCTAATTTTCTTTCCAGGCACTCTATAGCTGCTGATGTAGATGACCACAGTCCATCTTTTAAATTTATTAATATTTGTATTTCTCAGGGTTCTGTCCTATTCCAACAATTTTTCTACTTTTCATTAATGACCTCTTTATTACTTCATCACCTATCCACTCCTATGCTGATGACTCCACCCTTTATTACTCCTTTCAGTTTGAAAGACACCCCTCCCAGAAACAATTAACTAGCATTAGAATGGTGGACTTGGAGCAACTGACATCTCATCTTTCTTGTATTTCAAATTAGGGCAGAGAAAACAAGGTTGTTTTTAATACCTCAAATACTTAGTTCCTTCTTTTCTCTTCTC
Source organism: Armadillidium nasatum (assembly GCA_009176605.1). Classification (NCBI taxonomy): domain Eukaryota; kingdom Metazoa; phylum Arthropoda; class Malacostraca; order Isopoda; family Armadillidiidae; genus Armadillidium; species Armadillidium nasatum. Next base: position 20,383 of record SEYY01000727.1, read on the forward strand.
GATACAACCTTCCACACAACTATAAAATCTTTGAAAACACACAACTCTAGCCTTCATCTATCCTTAATATTCTCAGTGTTTCTTTCTCTTGTGATCTTACTTGGTAAGGATCACATTACTTCTCTTTTTAAACAAGCTTCTAAGAGGTTGGGATATCTGATGCCCCTTCAAAATTTCTTCGCTCCACCCAGTTGCTTTCTCTTTATAGGAGTGTTGTTCAGCCCTGTATGGAGTGTGCCTCACACATCAGGGGTAGTTCCACTCATACAGGTCTCCTTGATAAGGTGGAGTCAAGGGGTTTTTGTCTTATCAAATGTTCTGCTCTCACAAATTTTCTCCAATCTCTTTCTGCCCATTGAACTGTTATGTCTTTCTCTCTATATACTATCACTATTACAATGGATACTGCTCTTCTAAATTCTCCCATTGCATGCCTCCTCCTTTGAAACACTCATGACACCTTTCGACACTGTCTCATTCATTCATTGCAAACAAATTTTATACCTATTTCTTGGGGGGGGGGGATATATATATATATATATATATATATATATATATATATATATATATATATATATATATATATATATATATATATATATATATATATATATATATATACCGTATGTATAATTTCTGAATTATATTAATATTTGCTTAGCATAGTTAACAAAGTGGTTTTTGGTTAGGTTAGGTCTACTTACTGGCTGTTAAGCATAGTTTTACCCTTTAAAACCAGGTTAGGTTAAATTGAACTAGTTCATTAGATCTAACAAACTAGTTTGACTTAATCTAACCTACACTTTAGAGGTAAAACTATGTCCAACAGCCAGCAAATAGACCTAACCTACCCAAAAACTACTGTTTGCTAATTATACCTAATGGCCAATGAATAGGACTAACCTAACAAAAAACCAATGTATACTATATATATATATATATATATATATATATATATATATATATATATATATATATATATATATATATATATATATATATATATATATATATATATATATAATTTTTAGCACCAATCATCCCACAACCTTGTCATACTAGAAACTCAGAGTATGTTATTAGTTTCAAATCCCTATGCATAGTTCTAGTTGAACCCACAACACACAGGTATGTAGGTATGTTAGTTTCAATAACCTGGTTTCATAAACAAAATCCACTACTGTGAAAGACAATTACTAAAATTTTTCTTTTATTTATGTAGTTTAATTACTTTTTCATTAAGAAAAAGTGTGCATAGAATGCATTTCAGCATATTTTGATTATATTTTCAGTATAGTGAAAATACAGAGATTGTGCTGGATCAATTACCAAAAAAAAGTTTTGTCTCTCAAATTCTTTTTCCCAGTCTATGGTGCCAAGTTCATTTCTGGATCTATCAAAGTCTACATTTTTTAAGTCAAAAACTTTTACTTTGTTTTCTGCTAAATGTGGTTTAACTATTACATTCAAATTAAATTTTATTATATTATGATCACTGTTACCCCAAGTTATCCTTAACTGTAACATTAACCAAAGAATCTTCATTTATAAATATTAGGTCTAATAATACAGTAGATCTTGTTACTTCAACTACCTGGCTTAAAAAATTAAGTATGCAGTCAATAAAAAATGAATGGTCTGGGCATATTATAAAATCTAATTAGTGGAATAGTAGATATTAAAGTTTATGTCTCTTAACTGGTATTTAATTATTATTCAAAATATAAACTGGAAATTTAATGTATATATATTGAAGAAAAAATATTGAAATATGGGGAAAAATCACATTTGCTAAATTAAAATGCACCTGAGGTAATAAAAATAGATTTGAACATTATAAAGCTTGGCTGTCATCTGCATCTTTGACAATATTACGTAAGATATTGGGTATAAGACAATCAAAATATATATTGATAATATAAAAATATATTGATATTAATCTAACAAACTAGTTCGACTTAACCTAACCTTGACTTGTAGGGTAAATGTACGCTAATAACCAGAAAAAAATAAAATTTACTTTTTAAATATTTCAAATATCTAGCAACAACATTTTTCTTATGAAATATTGATACATTAATAGATATTTCTTTTTGTGATGTCATTCTCTGGCCTATATCACTATAAGGCATAAGTATTCAGTTTACTTGGCCTAATTATATCATAACAGGATTTTTAATACTTTAACCATTTTTAAATTTGAATTTGATTTTCGCCTAAATTTAAATAGTTTTTCTTCAATACACATTATATTTCCAATTTATATTTTGAAAAACAATACAGGGTAAGAGACGTAAGCTGCATTATAACCTTAAAGTTAATCTACATGCAATTAATATAACTATAGTCAAATCAGATTTATAAACAGTATAATTAGCATATACTGTAACTAAGTTTTAATATTTCTAGTTAGAGTACATATTATATTTCATTAAAGATATATAGTGTTGACAAGCATTTGGGTACAATTGCTTACCATTACATTTTTAGTTAGACATTTGCTACTGCATGTTTACTTAATTGGTTAAAAGAATTTACATTAATTTGACTAGGACTTTTAATAGACCCTTGTGGCTCCTCTGTCTCTATATTTCTTATATTCTTAAAAGTGGATGAATTAAAAACTGCTATACAGCTCAAAAGCTAAAAACTCGAAGTTAAAATTAGTTGTAAACAAAATATTCATAACAGGAGACAGAATTTTAATGACTCAGACTTCACTGAAAATGCTGATTACAGCTCAAGCTCCTTCAAAAATAATTAAGCTCTATTACTCCAAGCTCTGGCTTCGGCTCCCCAGATAAAATGAATACACCTCAATTTAAATTCCTGTATTGAATCGACAAAAAGGTTCTAATCTCCGAACATCTCTGTAATAAAATATCCAAATTTTCAAAAACAGAAAATAGAATAAAAAGACTATAATCCCTACAAACATTCATATTTCACCCAAGTTCAAAACTGAACTTAAAAGGAAGATTTTAAAATTTCTTGTCGAATACATTGAATCAGAATTTAAATTTGATTATTTTCCTATAATATGTCAAAAGTTCTTGAACGTCATAAACAGTCATTTTAATAAAGTTCAAAAAAATGGTACAAACAAAACAATGAAACTATGCAAAAAAAAAAAAAAATCGGTTGTTTTACGGATAAACAAAGAAAATGTACCGACTCCATTCACAGTTTATATACGAAATACAGTGTTTTAAAACGGGTAATTTTTCAACTTGAATTTTTCAAACATATGACGTCACTTATTTAATGTAAAAAATAAAAAATGTAAATAAATAAATTAAATAAATAAATAAAAGCTGCGTTTCTACGAACATTTACAGTTAGTATTGATTAATATATACGAAAATTCTCTATAGTTCATCCTTTGAAGATCATTTAAAATATTTAGAACAAGTACTAAAGATATATAAAGAAGCAGGACTTAAATTGTCGTTAAAGAAATTCAAGTTTGCACAAGAGTCTGTAAAGTATTTAGGTCACATCATCTCTAAAAAGGGCATCCAAATAGATCCTATTAAAATACAAGGGATATGAGATTATCAAAGCTCCTAACGAATGCAAAAGAGGTGAGAAGGTTCCTTGGTATGTCAGAATATTATAGAAAGTTTATTAAAGATTTATTTGAGCACAATTTAACAAAAAGATATTCGAAATTCATATAGAAATTCATGCAGAAAAAGAAGCGTTTAATAAATTAAAAGAACTGTTATCATAATCTCCGATTCTCATACATCCTAATTTTAGTAATCCATTTAAGCTCCATACAGACGTCTCAGACCATGCAATAGGTGCAGTGTTAACGCAGGAAATAGATGGGATACAAAATTGTCCTGTTTTACTATGAAAAATGGCTGTCTATATTTTATTTCCGAAAATAAACATCAAAGACCGTATTTATAGACACTTGTAATTCCCCATACACTTAAACAAGACTCTATGTACATATCACACAACTCTAATTTAAATTTTCATGCAGGTTTTAATATGACACTGTATAGAGCAGAAGAGTTATTTTATTGGCGGAGCATGCGTCAAGATATAAAAGAGTATTGTAAAAGTTGTTTAGTTTTTCAACAGATTTCACCATATAATAGTATTAAGGCTCCCTTACAAATTTACAACATCCCACACTCTCCAGGAGTTCATTTAGGAATAGATATAGTCGAACCATTGGCTGAAACAGATAAAGGGAATAAATACATGTTATCAGTCTTAGACTATTTTTCTAGTTTTTTGCAAACATATTCCATTCCCAACAAAAGAAAAGAAACAATAGTTAGATTGTCTCATTGACTATATAAATAAATTTTCCACTCCCCTACACATCACTACAGACAACGGTACACAGTTCCACACAAATCTCTTTAATTAAAGAAATTTGCGATTTATTTAAAACCAAAGTACATTACACTACTAGTTTTTATCCCTAAAGTAATAGCTACATTGAAAGATCCCACAGAAATATTAAAAATGTACTTGCTTCCGCACTAGAACATTCTTCATTACTCCAATGGGAAGACTATTTGTCCTTTGTAACATTAGCTTTAAATACGTCTTACCACTCCAGCATAAATGAGATACCCTTTTTCATATTTTTCGGTAGGGATGCTATTTTACCTCTTTCCGACATAATAAAGGCAGGAGAAACGTAGGATTACACTGGATGGAATGTGAGAGAAGAAATGAGTAATAAGATAAAGAAAGCGTATAAGAATGCACAAGAATATAGTTACGGTGCACAAACTAGGAGGAGAGAGTATTTTAAAGATCATAATTTTAAGGAAATAGAAGTCGGTAATTTTGTTTGGCTTAAGGACAATTATTTTATAGATGTAGTAAGGGTAGTAAATTAAAACCAAAATATTTAGGAGTGTACAGGATTGTAGAAAAGTATCCGAAGGTCAATTATACTATAAAACCATTTTATGATAGAAATAAAGGACAAGAAAAAGTTCATATTAATAGATTAAAAATTTGTCGTTTACCTAACCTGATGCATGACTTCAATGGAGAAACTGAAGGTATTCGTAATATATAAGAACCCGATTTAAAGTCAGATCGAGAGTATTCAGATTCCTATTCAGAAGATGATTTTGTCTATTTGCCATAATAATAATAATAATAATAATAATAATAATAGAGGAAATATTCGCAGTACTAGGGAGAATACATATAACTTGCTCTCTAGAGGTCCTGTAGTCGACTCTAGTGAGATACCAAGGAGGCCTATTGAATATAGATAAAGAAATGTAATAGGATTTATCGTACTGGTACTCATAATCAAAAATGATTTGTTGTTTTAGAGAAATAAAAGAAAGAAATTATTAAGAGAATGGAAGGGTTATTTGTTCATTGTTCTATTTATGAAAGGTTTATTTATATAGTTATGAATTTCATATACGATTGTATTAATGTTATCGATGTTGCAAGGCAAATATTGTGATGATGTTATTTGTGTTCTAAATTTGTATTTTGGAGAGTTCTACGGAGAATGTAGATGCATTTTTATTCACTAAATCTACTGAGTTAAATTTCAAATAGAAAGCTTTTAAGGAGGATTCTATGTAGAGCCAGTCATAGTGACTAGTAGTTTCATATGGCCATATTTAACACTTCTCAAGGACTCGGTATGAATATTTTCAGAGTAAAATATTGAAAACGAATTTATAGAGACTCTAGGAAATTATCAATAATTGTCTTGAGAGGTCTGGTTGATGGTTTTTATATTATCTTTTCATTGAGTTTAATTTTTTGTACGTTATTTATATGGTATATTTTTCTTCTTCCTTAACAAAGTGATAAATAACATAGGGATAAAAATAATAAATGAATGATGCGAATAACAGAAGAGAGGAAATAAGAAATTTGAGAAAATAGATAAAATAGATGAATGGATAAACGAATTTTAGATAAAGAAAAATTCTGAGAAGGAATCTTAGTAAAGAAATTGATGTAAAAGAGATATTAAAGTATTTGAGAGAATATAATATATTTTCTATAGAATTTTTTTTTGAGAAAATTGATAGATTTTTCTGTGAAAATTGGATAGAGAAGAAAATCCATTTTTGAGTGAAAAATTGAGATGATAACTAGATGCATTTGTGTATATAAAAAGAAAAAGAAACAGATTATAGACCCCATATGTATGTAAATAGTAAGGGATAAGTTTAGTATTTATTATAATTATTAATTTTGATGCTGAGTTATTTTGACGATTACAGAGAGACAGAATAGGTTTAAGGGATAATGAAGTCCATTGATTTGTTAGAAATTTTTTTTTTTGAAAATATTTTTGTTATTAGTTTTAAGGTATAATGTTATTATTTTTTAACTCTAAACATTTCCTAGAAACGAATCTAATTTTAGCGCCAAAGCATGAAAAATATTTTAAATTAGGTTAGTTACTTTAAATGTTTAAAGTATTGTTAAATAGAATGCATCGTTTTTTTCCGGATTTTTCGTCAGTTTTGGTAAGTCATAAAATAGTTGATTTTGCGGGGACAATTTTAGATGGCTCAAACTTATTTTCCTTTGGGTTATATATATATATATATATATATATATATATATATATAATATATATATATATATATATATATATATATATATATATATATATATATATAATATATAATAATATATAAAAAAATAGTTTAAGAAACATATAAATCTCTCTAGTTATTTAATAAATTAAACCGGAGTTTTAGAAAGTAGGTAAAATTATTTATGTGTACGTTTATTTCAGTTCCTCTTTATTTAAATCATAATAAATATATTTATAGGAGAAGCTTTGCATTATTTTAAGTATGTTAAAACATTTATTATTTAATAATAATTTCTTAAAGAGTTTACATAACATCTATTAAATTTAGTTTTAATACCGGCATTCTAATAGTTAACAGCAAAAGTTTTGCCGAATACAACCGAAAACGGCATTTTTATTTTATATTATACGCCTTTGTCTCATTATTTTTATAAAGTATTTTCTATGTAGCTATCATTTGAATTAAATGTTTTATTATTAATGATCGCGTCTGTCCATAATAAATTATTGAAATCGTATTTTAAGCGTCTAAATTTTCACTCATTTGAAGCGTGTTTTAAATATTTTTGTATCATATGTCGTACTATATTTTATTTCGTGTTTCTTTTGTATTTATTTATTTATATATAAACCTTATATATATTTTGTATATAATTTTTTTTTTTTTTTTTTTTTTTTACACATCCCATTTAGTCTATTGTGGGTCATAATTTTGCTTTATTTATTAATAGGATGATTTGAAAGAGTAAAAATAACTTCCTTTAGCTATAACATAATGTGTGCGAACGGAGAAATTCGAACGTTTTAGAACTTTTACTTTTGAGTGAAAAGAATATTTAAAGGTGATTTATCTAATAATATCTTTGTAATCAAATAGTTTTTGATTGACAAACTTTAATAGATTTTGTATTATAATGTAATGTAATTAATGTAAAATATTTGAATCGATTTCTAATCTTATATTTTATTACTTTAATGTATACTCATGTAAAACGTGCATTAAGGATATATTAGTTAGCATTGGATAAATATGAAAGACGTAATTTAAAAAGAAAGGTTTGTAATTATTTTTCGAGAAAGTTAAAGATGAAGAGGAATCCGTTTTCATCCTTTTCCATCCAAGATGAATTTCAGAAGACGATTGACGAATATCTTATGTCAAATTTACAAAATAAGGGCTTGTCCGGTAATAGACAAACTTGTCTGGCAATAGACCGGGACTGACTGGAATAGTTTGGCTGTAGGAGAATAAGACCCTTCTTAGACGGTAATGTCTTAAGAGAGACTTCCTGGCCATATCATTTCTCTTGGATTCTAATAGGATTGGATGGCAATGTCCTTTCAGCTCCCTGTAGCAGGTGCATGGTAATTTGCTCATTTCCTTAGTACATAAATTGTACTAAAGGTCTAATATATTCAGCCAATTAAACATTCTATATGATGAGCAAATTGTAAAAGATCTGGCAATAGATCGATGAGGGTGGACGGTAATGTGTTCTTTCTTGGGGTGTTACATGGTAATATGCCTCACATGTAATTAAATATAATAGAATCCTTACGCTATAAAATCCGAAGACGCCTTTAATTCACGCTACCATTATTCATTTTAATTCCATATTAAGATAATATGATATTTTTGTATTTAATGTTTCATTTTTTATTAAATTCTAAAATTGAGATTGTGGTTACTCCCCACGCTATTTGAGTCTAATTAAACCTTTATCTTTATTACAAATAAAATAGTCGGGTCCAGACAACAACATCGGGTCAGAGGGCGATTATTTTATACATATATATATATATATATATATATATATATATATATATATATATATATATATATATATATATATATATATATATATATATATATATATATATGATCAGATCCATGGGATTCTGAGAACTATGAACGTCAGGAAGGCCAGCGACCCAGATGGCATTCCTTCCTTGTGTTTTGAAAGAGTGTGCGTCTTGAATTGGCGCTCTCCTCGTTTCAACTCTACTTTCTATGTTTTAATATTAATACCCTTCCTCAATGCTGTAAGCGGGCAAATGTTCAGCCGATCCCAAAGAAGGATAACCGTTCTGATCCTTCTAACTATCATTCTATAACTCTCACTTGTGTTCTGTCTGAAATCTGTGAAATTCTTCTTAACTCTCATTTCCTGGATCATCTAGTCTCACTCCCTTCTTTCAGATCATCAGTACTGATTTTAATGTTCGAGGTCTACTGTTGACATACTATACTATCTTACCGATTTATGGTCTTCTTCTCTTATGGATTATGGAATCTTGTGTTGTCACGCTTGATATTTCCGAGGCTTTTGACAGGGTATGGCATGCGTCATTACTCTCCAAGCTCTCTTCCTTTGGGATTCCTCCTTCTCTTTGCTTACTTAGATCTAGTTTCCTTTCGGATCGTTCCATATCAGCACTTGTCAATGGAGAGACCTTCTCCTCATTTTTTGCCAATTATGGTTCCCCTCAAGGTTCTGTTCTATCTCTTACTTTATTCTTTTTTTCCATCAACGATTTTCTCAACTCCACTTCAACTCTGTTCTTTCCTATGCCAATGACTCAACTTTCCATTCTTCTACTTATTTCATATCTTCTCCCTCTTTTGCTTGTAGAGTTGCTTTTCGTCTTCAACTTTCTCACTCTATTCTTGCAGATCTGAACGGAATTTCCTGGTAGGGTCGTCTCAACCGCGTGAAATTCAAAGTTTTAAAAACTCAACTTCTTTACATCTCCCTCTTAAAAACACTTCCCAACTTTCCTATCTCCTTCGACAGCTCAACCGTCTCACCTGTGAACAACATTAAAAGTTTTTTGGCCTGAACATAAATAATAAAGCCTCTTAGAAACCTCATATCACAATGGTTGCTTAGGCGGCTTCAAAGAAGCTGGGAATATTGTTCAGATTGCGGGATTTTTTTCCTTATCAACAGTTGTTCTAATTATATAAGGGTCTTATCCGCCTTTGCATAGAGCACGGTTCTCATATTTGAAGGGACTCTGGTTCGACCCTTCTTTTGGATAGAGTTGAGTCTAAGGCTAAGACACCAATAAACTGTCCCTTATTTTCAAACTTCCTTTACCGTCTTTCTCTGCAACATGCTGTTGTCTCACTCTCTCTTTTCAATAGGTACTACAATGGAAGATCCTCGTGGGAATTGACTTCTCGCATTCCACCAAGATTGAGTCGCCCTCTCAGCACAAGGGATGCCATGCTTTTGCTCGACTTTTGTGTAAATGTAGTAAACCCCAGATTTGTTCGTTGTGGTGCCTCCTTTTCAGCCACTTTTGTTCTGTGAAACTCTATGTCATCATCTGTTTTTTCTCCTACATTTAATCTTCCTCTCTTCAAGATCTTAGTCTGCGTTCACCTGAGAGATTTGTGTTAGAGTGGTATTGGGTTTTTTTTTATATATATATATATATATTTCTGCCTCCTCCAAGAAAAGGGTTCAGCCTGTGAACTGTGGTAAACTGTAATATATATATATATATATATATATATATATATATATATATATATATATATATATATATATATATATATATATATATATATATATATATATATATATATATATATTGTAAACTATTTTCCTTAAGATGCTTGGCAAATTATATATAATATTTCAAAGGTGTAGTTTCCTTGAATTTACTCATGAGTTTGATCCCTATTTTGTGGAGGATAAAGAAAAATATAATCCTACTTAGAGATATTTTATTTAATAAATAAGCAGGTAGCGTTCTTCAGATCGGGTATTAAAAATGGGTTCTAAAATAAGAGAAGAAATCTATGATTTAAGAATGGGATATATATCTAGATGGTTTACCTAAAAAAAAGGATATAATAGACAAAAGCGGGAACAATAGCCAAACCCTATGCTATTGACAATGTAACTTTATCAAGAGTTTAATAAAATAGTCAAATCATGTGCTCTTGTGTAACCTTATTAAGCATTACTTTTAGGAAATCAACTCATGTATTTCCAATAGTCTATACAAGTAGTATTTCTGAAATAACCTTCATGTATTATTTCAATATGACTATGTCATGAGCTTATAAAATGTCAATCACGTATATTTATTAGCAACCTATGCAGGTGTTCCCTAAATTGCCATTCAGAGGGGTCGGACATTTTCATTGGGACATTTTGTCAATTATTGTTTTTTGAAATAAAATTTTTAATTTTCATAACAGAAAGACAAAATTTGCTATATGAGTATAATTGGAGATGATATAGATTTTTGCATTCCTATAAAATTTCTGTACGGGGTATGATTTGGGAGATAATCCACAAAAATTTTAAATGGCCCAGCTCAAAATTTGCTCAATAACTTTTTTTTAATTTTTTCAGGAAAGGTAGTTGAATGATGTAGAAATATATTCCTCTAAGGGTATGTTTTTGATTGAAACAATCCTTCATGGTGTTTTCATGTTTTGAAATTTTTTGAAAAATTTCTCACCACACTTTTAAATGAAAAAAATTCAAAATTTCTCAACAATTTTTCTTCATTTTCTTCAAAAACTTAGGAGAATGATATAGATACATTTTCATCTAAGGGTTGTGTTTGATTGAAGCATTCCCTCATGGTGTTTTCACGATTTTTAAGAATTTTTTCAAAAAATTTGAAAAAAAAATCCATAAAAACACTGAAAATACTATGAAGGATTGATTCAATAAAAAATAACCCTTAGGTGAAAATGTGTCTATATGATTATCCTAACTTTTCTGAAAATAATTAAAAAAAGTTGTTATTTAAATTTTGAACTGGGGTCATTTGAAGGGAGGTTTTTTTTCAAGAAAGATTTCTCACCCCAACTTCTAATGATACCAGTTCAAAACCGCTCAACAACTTTTTTTTCTTAATTTTTTCAGCAAAGATAGGAGGATAATATAGATACATTTTCATCTAAGGGTTGTTTTTGATTAAAATAATCCTTCATGGTATATATATGGCTTTTATGGATTTTTTTTCCAAATTCTTGAAAAAAGATCCATAAAAATCATTGAAAATACCATGAAGGAGTGCTTCAATCAAAAACAACCTTTAGATGAAACTGTATCTATATCATTCTCATAAGTTTTTTTTTTTTTTTTTTTTTTTTTTTTTTTTGAGCAAATTTTGAATTTTTGTCATTTGAAGTTGGGGTGAGAAATTTTTCAAAAAATTTCAAAACATGAAAACACCATGAAGGATTGCTTCAATCAAAAACAACCCTTAGAGGAATATATTTTTACGTCATTCAACTACCTTTCCCGAAAAACTTAAAAAAGTTATTGAGCAAATTTTGAGCTGGGGCCATTTAAAGTATTTGTGGATTACTCCCAAATCATACCCCGTACAGAAATTTTATAAGAATGAAAAAATCTGTACCTTCCCCTGCAATTATTCTTATATACCGTGTTTGATCTTTCAGTTGTAAAAATTAAAAATTTTATTTAAAAAAACAATAATAGACAAAAATGGGCCAAAAAATGTCCACTCTCCGTTCATGAGCCATTTTAAAGAAAGAGAGTTAGAAAGACTTTGTCATTCCTAATAGGTCGAACTACGCTTTAAGAAAAGTCCTCTTTAAAAACAAATTAAGGATGCGAAAATGCTAAAATTATTTTCCGCAATAATTTGCAAACAATATTTTCAAAAAATATTTATTCTAAAAAATAGCCTTGGCCCAACTCTTCCATGTTTGTTTACATCACGTGACCATTCAAGATTGCGGCAGCGAAAATTAAAGATACAAGTTTCTATCTTCAATTTTCGCTGCCGCGAACAGAAAATTATTGCAGCCAAACTCGTGGGACATGATTCATGAGACACTTCACTGTAAAAATCTTTAAATCCCTTAAAGAATCTTGACCGTGGAACGCACTCTTTATTTTAAAATTTCTTCTTCGGAAATAGCGACAGATACAATTCGATTGCATGAATGTTGATATGAGATTTGTTATCAGCAGGCCAATAATCGCATAAGTAAATTTGTGCGTTCAGTTCTCTTTCACCTTTGTTCTTGGACGTCTGGTTAAAAAATAAATCATTATTATTATTATTATTATTATTATTATTATTATTATTATTATTATTATTATTTATTATTATTATTAATATTATTATTGTAATAGGACTTGTAAGTGTATGTAATTTTTTTTCGCTTTTAACCAAAAGAGTTTGCCCTTAGAGCAGATAATAAAAAATAATGGTTTTTGCTAGTAAGAAATTATGCACCCGTTGGTATTTTAAATATACAGTAATTGTGCAGTATAAGAGTAAGATATGTCATATGAAATTAATTATTTTGTATTTATCACAGTATGCATTTGAGTGTGATCTAATGACCTCTGAAAGTATTTTTTGGTAATACAAAATAACTTGATAAAAATTCTCATAAAATTTATATGGTAATTATTTAGTAAAAAGGACCTGTAACTGTAAATGTATCAAAATAAGTAAATGTTAAAAGAATTGTTGTAGACCCATATAACCCAACACAAATTATTGAGGGAATAAATATGACAGTACATGAGCTTGAATTTTATATTTTACACCACTTTGCTGTGACAGTCCTACGCCTATAGTTCTAAAAGTATTACTATACTTCTTTGTATTAATAAATTATTATTACTTATTTGTCAATTTTTATTATTAATACTATAATCCCATTAATATTATTAGTCTATACTTTTATTATGAGTAAAACAAAAATATTTAAGAGAAAAATATATGGTACACAAACATTTATTTGTGGAAAAGTTCTATCCCTTGTAAAATTATATATATGCCTTTATTATTTATATATTTTAGGTTTATATTTCAGAGATATTTTAATAGTTTTTTTACCACTTGAATGAAATATTTATTTTACTGGTATACTAGTAATATTTTATAATAAGAATATGAAATTTTTATTTTTATAATGAAAGTTTATATGATAGAAAAATAAATTAAAAAATAAAAAAAATAATTCTTAAGAAAAATTTATCCTGTATAATGTAAAATAGATTTAGAAATTTCAACTGATCAAAGTTTACTTGAGTTCGAAAGTACTAATTTAGCCAGTTCTAAATATTCCATTAAAAGTTCTGTAAACATTTAATTGAATGGATAAAAAAAAAAAAAAACGAAGAATACCCATAGATTAAATAATATACAGTATACTTGCCTGCTGGTTTACAAATTGCTTTTGGAGTTGCCACGGACTGGACTGAAAGGGGTATTCCCTCTTCAGATATTATAAAATCTCTTCGACCTTATATTCCAGTTTATAATAAAGCAAGTAAATGAATATGATAATAATAATAATTTATAGAGGACATTGTGTGTTATACAGAATTGATATTATTGGCTTAGGTGGAGATTGTTTCTGAGTTTCGATATTTTTATATCGATATTTTTTTATGTTGATATTTTATTTTGATTGATATTTTCCTGCCTATAATTAGCCCTAGGCTACTATGTCGTGCAAACGTTCTTGTGTACGTTAGGTCTCTTTTACGGCAAATTCTTGTGTAGGTTAGGCCTCTTTTTACGGCAATTTCGGTAGTTCAGGTTATGATAAGTCGAATTAGGTTCTGCTAGAAAAGTAAGTAATAATAATTGTGTCTATGTCTAGTAATAGTACCTCGTACCTCTGACAACTCTCTTGTTTACGATAGGCTTCTCCGATATTTTCGATTTTCGATATTTTTTAACAATCGAAACTCAGAAACAATCTCCACCTTTACCATATTATTTTATTTTTCGTTAAATGATGAATTAAGTTTGTATACCTGAAAGTAATAACTGTCCTTTTACATATTTATATAACCTGAACAATCAACATTGGTGTGGGATACAGGCCAAACTAATAAATGGATCCTGCATTGCCTTGAGATACAGGTATAACTGATAGATGGATTGATAATTATGTAAATATATAATTATATAAATTACATTATATATAAGCATATATACAAATGAATGAATATAAAAATGAACTAGTTAAACCTCTTCAGTGAATGAATAGGCTTGCTTTAAGAATTAATTACAAACAGAATTCAGA
>SEYY01000727.1:45000-57500 GCA_009176605.1 Armadillidium nasatum
CTTTCGCCATTTTAATAATGCATATTATTACCCTTAACACTATTATAAGAAGATCATAGTACTTCCTTAAAATTTTCAATCACACTAGACTGAGATGCTATTTTGCTTAAAACAAATAGTTTTAAATTAGTAGTAGCAATTGAACTTGAACATTATTATTGTTATTATTAAATTTATTAAATTTTCAATCTTTGTATAAGAGGCCAGTGAAGTAATATTATTTACATTTTTAAAACTCGTAGTATATATATATATATATATATATATATATATATATATATATATATATATATATATATATATATATATATATATATATATATATATATATATATATATATATATATATATATATATATATATATATATATATATAATATAGATTATTAATTTTAATAAAATTAATTTTTATTTAATAAAAATAAAAATAAAAAAATCAAAATATAAATGCACTTAAAACAAGAAACGAAATATATTTGTTTTCCTGTATTTTATGTAAAGCAAATAAGGTCTTGTAACTTGGTCTGTAAAATTCGAAATTATGAAAATATAAAAAAAAAAAATTGGAAAATTGAGGAACTTTGTGTTCAAATTTCTTAAATAAGAAATAAAAATAATTTAATTTTTTAATTCTTCATTTTCTCTTCACTTGTTTTTTAATGAGTTATGAATAGAAATTTGATATCAGTTTGGAAGACAGATTTATACGATACACATACTACATAATAACATATGTGATCATCTATGTCATGTTTTTGTGTTTTATTTTTCTGTAGTTAAATAATTTTTTACAAAGAACATCTCTTACCTTTGCTTTTATATTATTTTTTGGTTGCTTATATGATTATACTGAAATTTAAAAGGTATTAAAATATAATTTTTTTTTTTTTTTTGTAGTTTTTTCTACTGAAATTGTAGCCCATATTAGCGATTTAAATAAGTTCTTGATTATTCGAAGAATAAAATTTCTTGACTCCGTAGTATATAGTAGTATATCTTACCTCGCTTTTGTGTTATTATTATTAAGTTGCTTATTCAAGTACGTTTTTTTTCAGATATCCAGAAAAAGAACATGACTATTTGTCAATTTGCTTTGGATGTAGATATTCACAACAGACCCGAGGTAAGCCTTTGTTTACTTTAGATTATTGAACATAAATTTAAAGGGTTGGGTGAAAAAAAGCAGGTTTTTACTGATCAGAGACCCACATCCCATGACTTTTTTCCTCTCATCATTAATATCTAAAATTTTCTTTCAAAGCAGTATAAGTATCAAGAGTAGGTTTGATAAAAAAAATGAAAAAAAAATAAAATAAAAAAATTTTTTTTTTAAAAAAAAAAAAAAAAAAAAATTTTTTTTTTTTTTTTTTTTTTTTTTTTTTATTTATTTTTTTCCCTTTCTTTTACAACATTAATTGCATATAATTTTTTTTGCCTTATATTCAAGTTTGATAAATTAAGAGATACTGATTGTTACAATAATACTCAGAAATCTGATAGAAAATGGATGGTACTGAAGTTTCAATGTATAAAGCACCAGCAAAGCTCAAGTGTTGTAACAATGAAAACAAGATTAATACATATATAGGAAGAGTTGGCAGTTTCTAATTTTATCCTGATTGTTTAGCAGGTTTTACTGAATTCAAATTAAAAGATACGGATCTTTTGGCAAAAATTGTTCAACAATCATATCCTCCTGAACTTATACAAAAAAAAAAAAAAAAAAAAAAAAAAAAAAAAAAAAAAAAAAAAAAAAAAAAAAAAAAAAAAAAAAAAAAAAAAAAGAAAAAAAAGAGTTTTTTTTTTTTTTTTTTTTTTTTAAACCAAGGTTTGTTTTTAAAATTGAAGGGAATGAATATGGAATTTACTCCTCCATGCTAGAGAGACTCCTACGACCGAAGTAATAATCATTCCACAAGAAATCAAAAAGTATGACCATAAGTCTGAGCAGTTTGATGCACCAAAATGATACAAATGCATCTTCACAATAAATTGAAGATAGAAAAAGATACAGAGATAAAAAGATGTTCAAATGAACCCATAGGTGGAAAGAGTCTGAGAGTATAAGGGGAAGTTAAGAGAAAGGTCTGGAATGTTGAGTTAATCTCTAAGGCAACCAGGGAGATGAGTAGAGAGTTGCACTCTCTGCTCAAGGTCATTTCGGATCGAAAATGGAAGGCAAGTTCACTGGATGTATCTTGATAACTAGATGAAAGCCTGCTCATATGTGCACCAATTAGACCCTCCATAATGCTAACCACAATACTTTTTAAACCAATCATAGTTATAAAAATTGTCATTTTATTTCAGAACCCTATTTTTAAAAAATTTTTCAGCATCTAATAGTATGGTAACATTTGTTTTTAGGCTGTTGTGTTAGAAGGAAAATATTGGAAGAGACGACTTCGGGCAGTAACTGCTGAGTATAAGAAATGGAGATTGTTTTACAAAAACAGTTTGACTGGTGTTTCTCCAATGCTTGACCAAGGAGACACTGTAAGTATAAAATAGTGTTGGGAGTTTAACTGTTAAAACTGTGGGTTAAATTTTATTATAAAATGTAATGATAAGTTTCTTTTGAGTTATAATTACAATCATTGCTCTCACATTGATTGACGACAAAGATAAAAAAAACGCAGCCATTGCTCTTAACTAATGAAAGTTAAACATGTATTGCTAGCAATCTTACAACTTACAATGTTAGAAAAATACTTTTATAGTTAAACAAACTTTCTAAACCTTTGACCACAACTTCTCACTGCTGGGAGGCTGTGTCATCTGTATATCATATGATCCACAATTGTACATGGGAAGAGACTATCAGCTGATAGGCCTTCCTAACCCAATGCGGCTTATTAAGTAGTCTCGTTGCAAGACAATTCTGATGTTTATTAAGTGCAAACTTTTGAAATAATATTAGAGTTGAAATTGGCCTAATTTTCCTCTTGTATTCATGAATTAATTCCAAAACAATATATATTATTTCACCTTTGTTACTTAATTAAGACATTTTTTTTTTATTTGGATGAAATTTTATTTTTTATTTTAATGTTCAGAAAAAGTAGCTTTGTACGAAAATTTTAATATTTATTCTTCATAAATTTATTTGACTTGATGAAAGTTGATAATTTTCTTCTTTCTTATATCCTTCTTCCCTAAATCCATTTTTTTCACAGTTTTTGTACTCTATCAAATTACCTTGTTCTTTCTCTTTCTTGATGTTTCCCTTCTAAAATCATATATATATATATATATATATATATATATATATATATATATATATATATATATATATATATATATATATATATATATATATATATATATATATATATATATATATATATATATATATATATATATGAAATTTCAAATTAATGATTTGGTAGGAAAAATAACGATATATACTGGTTGAGCTGGAAAGGTACGAATTCTAGAACATTGAAAGAATTTAGAAAAAAATTCTTCTACTTTAGGAGATGATGAGGATGAAGTAATATCTCTTACTCTAGAATATTTATTTGATGAGTTAAATATTTTGGGTAAATGAAAGAATTGCAAAGATCACGTATCTCAAGTGAAAAAATAAAAAGAGGAAAGAAAATCAACATTTATTCTAATATATCAGAAAAAAATATTATAAAAGATATTTATTAAACCACTCAGATAATATGGCACAAACAAAACCAGTATCAAATGTATTCAAAGTATTCTTAAAACAAGAATATTCAGTGTCGGTTCCACCCGGTCTCTCTTTTCAAAATATACCTAACCAAAAATTACCTTATGACCAAAGTTGCCAGTTAAAGAAGTTTCCAAATAATATTTAAAATAATATTCAAGATTATGAAATCAAATAAAATAAAATGCATTTACAAATTGAGATGAACTCATTCTCAGACTTCTTTCTTTTGGCATGCTTACACAGAATTTATTTACAGTTTCTAATCATTTTGAATTTTAAATAAATAGAATTACACGTTTAATTATCATAATAAAGTGTTATTCATATTGAATAAGGTGTAAAATGAATATGGGAACTTTGGTGTAAGACCCTTTTAATTATATTATGAAGTAAAATCCTTATATCTTAATATTATAAAGCTGAAGAAAATATTCTTGGACTACTTCTTCCATGTTTAAGAATGCAGGGAAATTATGTTTATCATTATTTTTGCAGTTCAGTGGGAAAAGGCGTCGAACTTCAAGCGCCTGTAAGGTAACTTTTTGTCCCCCTCACTTGTTCTTGCTTGCCAGATATCTTAATATGTCAGACGATTGTTTTAAAGAAACTTAAGAGCCAGGCTTTTAATGTCTTTTTCTTTTTTTTTTCCCCCTCCCAAATTTAACTAAAATTCTTAAATTTGGACTGTACGTATTTTGTGCTATATTTCATGTCATTATAGGACCCTTTATATATATATATATATATATATATATATATATATATATATATATATATATATATATATATATATATATATATATATATATATATATATATATATATATATATATATATAAAGCAAATATGTGGTAAAAAGCAAGCTTTGCAAAAGCAGGAGAGAAAGAGGCTCAGTGAAGTTTTTGTTTGCATGGGCATAATTCTTGAAGATATAAAATTTAATATGAACACATTGGACAAAGTTAATATAACATGAATCAAGTTATGATTGTTATTTAACCTTCATTCTTTTAAGAATTAATAAAAGAACTAAATTCCTATTATGCTTAAAGATATATCTATCATCTTAGCTTTTGAAACATCATCGGTGATTATGATTTTGCTTTAAATATTTACTAAATCATACTTATATATTACTTCTTTTCTCAGTTGCCTTTATTTATTTAACCATTCTAATGCTTTTCATGTTTTGATTACAAAATGGACGGTAAATTTGAAAGCAGCCTATCTTTATCATAATTGTTTTGACAATATTTGTGTGTGTGTTTGTGTGCAGTGATGCTATATATATATATATATATATATATATATATATATATATATATATATATATATATATATATATATATATATATATATATATATATATATATATATATATAGTGTTTTGCTATTTTTGGGTTTTTCTTATTTTTATATTGCTTACAAGTCAGTCCCAGAATGTATGAATTTATTAAATGATTATTTATTATTAAGTAGAAACACTCAGATATACTATTTACTTTTAACCACATGTTACTTAGGATATATATATATATATATATATATATATATATATATATATATATATATATATATATATATATATATATATATATATATATATATATATATATATATATATGATTAGAAATGAAAGAATAAGGGAGATGTGTGGATGGAGGGGAATGGTAGATAGAGCGGAAGAGGATGTACTAAGGTAGTAAGACAAGTGTGTAGAATGGATTAGGACAGGATGGTGGGCAAAGTATTTAGATCAAAGATGGAGGGGGTTAGAGGGAGATTAAGGCCAAAGTAGGGATGAATGGATGTGGTGAGGAAGATATTGGGGGAAAGGGGTTTGAGTTTAGATGAAGGAAAGAGAATAAAATGGAGGGTAGTGGTTTGGGGGAGTGAAAGATAGGGTGTGTGTGTGTGTGTGTGTGTGCGCGCATGTCTGATGTGTGTATGAGGAAATTGTGGTAGGTACCACCCTTTGTGAGTTGAGAATGTGAATGGTGAAAGTGCAATAATATATATATATATATATATATATATATATATATATATATATATATATATATATATATATATATATATATATATATATATATATATATATATATATATATATATATATATATATATATATATATCCACCTGAGTTGGGGTAACGTTTGAAATCTGGTCATGTTAAAGGCCGACATGTCCTGATACACAGTGGTTGAAGGTGTGTAAATCAAAGGTGGTTAATTGTGGAGTCAGAGAGTTAGACAGAGATAGAATGAGACTATGTGGAAAGGCGTGTTGCACGAGCCTTTCTCAGTGGAGGAGATAAGTGAACGGTAGAATTCAGAAGAGCAGTGTCCATTGTAATAGCTAATAGCGATAGAATAAAGAGAGTGATGAAACAATTCGATAGACAGAAAGAAAGAAACTTCAGGGAATTAGTGAGTTGAAGAGTTGATAAGATGAAAAGCCCAAGATTCCACCTTTTACACCCCTATAAAGAAAAAGGAAGGAGAAGAAATTATGAATGCATATCAGAACACCCAACCTATAGGAAGTATGTTTAGAAAGAAAAGTAATGTGATCTTCCTAAGAAAGATCAGAAGAAAAAGAAACACTAAGAATATTAAGGAGAGATGAAGGTTTGAGTTGTTTGTTTTCAAAGAAGATACCATAGTTGTGTGGAAGATTGTGTTCAGTATAGAGATAGAGGAATTGAGTTTCGGCGGCATTGAAAACAACCATGTTTTCTCTGCCCCAATATTTTACTTTAAGCTACTTTTCATTTTACTTGCATTAAAAAAAAACAAAACAAAAAAAAAACATTGTTTTTTTTTTAGTTTGTTTAAACAAAAAAACCATGTCCCTTTTGCCATTTTAACCCTGATATATTATACCCTATATATATATATATATATATATATATATATATATATATATATATATATATATATATATATATATATATATATATATATATATATATATATATATATATATATATATATATATATATATATATATATATATATATATATATATATATATAGTCTTCCAAATTTTATTTTAGTTTTTTTTATTGTTAAACTGTTTTCATCTTAGGTTTCCTCCATTCACCTTTCCTCTGTATCCTCTTCACTCTATTGTGAGAAAATGTATGTTGTATTTTGGTGCTACAAATTGGTCGGACTTGCCGTCGAACTTCTTTGATTTCCTGATGATTATTGAATGATTATTGCTCCCATGAGAGTGGTCCCTCAGAATATGTTGACTGTATAACCTAAGCGATTCTCTGTATATTCTTGTACTATTCACCACAGGGATGCAACCTTAGGGAATTAATGTACCCTTCAAACTTCACAAACTTATGCAGCTTATATTTCATATTGGAATCCTGCAAAATCTTTCCTCTGTAACACCAAAAACTTATTTCCCTATCAAAAATGCAATTATCTTTGTAGATTGTACTTATCAAGCTCTTTTCGGTATTTTACAAAAAATGTCAACTCTTGAAACTTTGCTTCTTCCTCTTTCATTCCTCTACTATATTCTGACAGAACAACTACTGTTTTGCCTTCTGCTAAGGCTGAATGAACTCTTCACTCAAGTATTTGCCTCTAAATTCACTGTAGATGATTTCGATACTACTGCTCCTACATCAAACCCCTCCAACTCATTTATGCCTAAAATTGTCATTTCTTCTAGAGACTTCTTTTCTGTTCTCTTTAAGCTTAATACAAAGAAGACACTCAGACCTGATGGTATCCCTCCTGCAATTCTCTAAATTTGTGCTTCTGGGCTTGCATCCTGTTTCATTTCCATCTTTCTATTTCAAGTTTTCCTTCTTGCTGCACTCATTCAGCCTCCTGCTGAAAAAGGGGGACCCCTTTCAATTCTTCTTACCATTGTCCTATTTCTTTAACCATGATTCCTTCTAAAGTTTTTGTGAATCTTTCTATAACAAGATAATTTGGAAACCTAAATTCTTTTCTAATTATATCTTTGTTCACTTGTATGGCTTTCAAAAAAAAATCACCCTACTGTTAATATTCTTTCCTCTCTATCTGACTCTTGGTCCTTGACTCGTAGGCATTTCTGTGAAATTTGTTGCACTATACATATTGAAAGTCTTTGATAGAATTTGGCACAAAGCTTTGATCTTTAAAATTCCATCTTTTAGAATCTACCATTCTCTCTGATTTCCTTTCAAGTCATTCTCTATTAATTTATAGATGGCCTCTGTTCTTCCTTTAAATCTATTAATAGTGATGTTTCTCAGAGACCTCTTATCCCCATCTCTTTTTCTACTTTTCTTAATGACATTTCTATTACTTCATTATCTTTCCACATCTATGATGATGACTCTACATTTTATTATTCCTTTCATTTTGGAAGATGTCCATCCCAATAACAGTTAACTGACACAAGGTGAGAAGCCCATGGAGTAACTAAAATCTAATCTTTAGTGTATTTCAAATTGGAGGAATGAAACATAGTAATTTTCATTGCTTCAGAAACTCACTTTCTTTCATCTGTCTACTCGACATAACCTTTCACACAGCTATGATATCTTCAAAAACACACAACTCAAACTTTCATAATGTTCTTATTATTCTCGGATGTTTCTTTTTCTTGAGACCTTTCTTGGAAGGATCACATTACTTCTCTTTCAGAAAAAGCTTCTAAGAGGTTAGATATTCTAAAAAACCTTCAGAATTTCTTAATAGAAATGTTGTTTGACCCTGTATAGAGTTCGTCCCACACATATGAAGTGGTTCCACTCATACAACTCTGTCTATTACTAGTGGTGCTTCTCAGATATCTGTCCTTTCCACATCTCTTTTTCTACTTTTCATTAATGAACTCTCTCTATTGCTTCATCACTTTTCAACTCCTATGTCAATGACTACATCCCTCATTGCTCCTTTCATTTTGAAAGAACTTCCAGTTCGGGTAGTATATTGTAAATTCTCAAAAATTTTGGGTAGCGTCTTATATATATATATATATATATATATATATATATATATATATATATATATATATATATATATATATATATATATATATATATATATATATATATATATATATATATATATATATATATATATATATCACCTTTTTATATCTGTATCCTCTTCTCTCTCTTCAAGTCTTCCGCAAGAAAGACCCCCTTCTATTGAAAGAAAACGTTTGCGGCATTTTGGTGCCGCAAGCTGGCCGAACCTGCGGTCGTACTTCTTTGATTTTCCGTGGAATGATTATTGCTTCCGCGGGAGGGGCCCTTCGGAGTGTGCTGAACGCATAACCGAGGTGATTCTCTTTGGCATGGAAGCGTACATTATATTTTTTCCCTTTCTAAACCTAGCAAACCTTGGTTTAACTCTGCTTGTTCTCGTGCTATCCGCCGCAATGATGCTGCCTTCAGGGATTGCCATCGTCTTCAAACTTCAGAAACTCACGCAACTTATATTTCATCCCGAAATCGTGCAAAATTCTATCCTTTGTAACACTAAAAACTCTTTTGTCCATGGAAAATGGAATAATCTTTCTGGTTCCCCTTCCTCACGCTCTTTCTGGTATTTTGCAAAAAATGTAAACTCTAACTTTGCTTCTTCCTCTTTCCTTCCTTTAGTATCATCCAACATCACAACTGCTGTTTTACCTTCTTTTAAAGCTGAACTCTTCACTCAAACTTTTGCCTCTAATTCAACTTTAGACGATTCTGGAGTTATTTCTCCTTCTTCAACCCCCTCCAACTCATTTATGCCTAAAATTATAATTTCTTCTAAAGACAGTATTTCTGCTGTCTCAGAGCTTAATACTAAGAAGGTGTACAGTCCCGATGGTATTCCTCCTGTGGTTCTCAAAACTTGTGCTTCCGAGCTTGCACCCTGCCTTGGTAAACTATTTCGACCTTGCCTTCTTGCTGGAAACATACGCTTATTCAGCCTGTGCCGAAGAAGGGGGATCCCTCTCAACCCTCCAACTATTATCCCATTTCTTTGACCTCCATTCTATCTAAAGTTTTCAAATCTATCCTTAACAGGAAGATTTGTAAACATCTCAATTCTTTTAATCTTATCTCTGATCGCCAGTATGGGTTTCGTAAGAAACACTCTACTGGTGATCTTCTTTCCCTTCTCTCTGACTCTTGGTCCTGTGCTCTTTGGCATTTCGGAGAAACTTTTGCAGTGACGCTGGACATATTGAAAGCCTTTGATAGAGTCTGGCACAAGCTTTGATTTCTAAACTTCCCTCTTTTGGTATCCTTCTCTCTGTGATCTTCTCTCAAATTTCCTTTCTGGTCGTTCTATAGAGGCTGTTGTAGACGACCACCATTCTTCCTTTAAATCTATTAATAGTGGTGTTCCTCAGGGTTCTGTTCTATCCCAACACTTTTCTACTTTTCATTAATGACCTTTCTATTATTTCATCTCCTATCCACTCCTTTGCTGATGACTCCACCCTTCATTACAACTTTCTGTTTGAAAGATGTCCCTCCTCAACTCCAGTTAATAGTCGTCGGAGTCGGCTCTAGGTGATCTAGTTGAATCGCTTTCTCTACCTTTTTCGTTATCCTGGGAATAGTTGGTATCAATTTGTTGTGTCCTCTTCTCCATGAGATTATTAGTTGAATCTGCAGTCAAATTCAATCGAAGAGACGATCTCAGGTTTTCTGTGAGTACAGGGGATTGCGCAAAAGAGCAAATGACAACAAAGATATAACAAGAACTGGTTCTGTAGTTCTTGGTTTATTTTTGAGGTAGAGGAAAACACATAGAATTTATAAAGATTTTTACTTTGTAGATAATATAATAGAATAGAATGATGAATAATGAAAATCTTGACAACAAGGTCAGAACTTTGAGAAAGAACTTTTAAGAGCTGTACAAATTAGGGCTGTTTAGAACTGACAGGAATGTTTAATTTTATTGAAGATTTGTTTGAGGATAAAGGAATTCCTGTGTCACTTCTTATTATTGAGGACTGTTAAGGAACAAGGACTCTTGAATGAGATGAGAAAATACTTTCGTTGTTGACATGTAGTTCCTGGCCCGGAACTAAAAATTTCCTTTATATAGATTTATTTAAAAAAATTTTCGTTATTTTTATTTCGTTGTATTTATTTTGTTTAGAAAACTAAATGAATAAGACCCCTTTATTACTTACGTGAAACGTCTTCTTGGTACAGTTTCACTTCGAAAATTATAGTCCTGATTTTTGGAATTTTAAATTTATTTTTCTTGTAGTTAAGTTTTATAAGTATGTTGGTAATAGTCTTTTAAATAGGATTTTGTGTAGATGTTCAAATTATTTTAAGTAATATGATACCTAGAAAAGAAAAGATATAGGAAAGTTAAATACCATGAACCAGAAAAAATATAAACGATAATTGACTCAGCTATGTATATTGACGCGAAGATCATTTTATCCCTTGGGAAGAAAAATTGAGGTCAAGCATCTACCCTCCTTTCTTTACATTATTGAGTATAAATTGAGGATCTTCCACGACATCTATCAGTGAAAAATATCAGTAATAGAGATTGAACACAGAGGCTCACAACTCAATGAGGGTAGACTTGGAGCAACTAACCTCTGATCTTTCACGCATTTCAAATCGGGGCAGAGAAAACATGGTAGTTTTCAATGCCTCTAAAACTCAGTTTCTCCATCTCTCCACTCAACACAATCTTCCACCCAACTATGATGTCTTCTTCAAAAACACACAACTCAAACCTTCATCTGTTCTAAATATTTTTGGTATATATTTTTCTTGTTCTCTTTTTTGGAAAGATCACATTACTTCTCTTTCTAAACAAGCTTCTAAGTGGTTGGGTGTTCTTAGGTTCCTTCAGAATTACTTCACACCACCCCAGTTGCTTTCTCTCTATAGTGATGTTGTTCATCTCTATATTTAGTATGCTTCGCACATCTGGGGTGGTTCCACTCATACAGCTCTCCTTGAGAAGGTGGAGTCTAGGGCTTTTCGTCTCAACTGTCCTGCTCTTACTAACTCTCTTCAATTTTTTTCTGCCCGCCTAATTGTTGCGGTACTCTCTCTATTCTATCACTATTACAATGAACATTGCTCTTCTGAACTCTCTCATCACATACCTCCTCCATTGAGAAGAGTTTGTGTGACATGCCTTTCTACACAGTTTCATCCTTTATCTGTCCAACTCTCAGACCTATACTTAATGCTATGCTCAATCTTACATATACTCTACTGGTAAAGTCTGGAACACACTCCCTATATCTGTTTTCTCAACTTCCTTTGACTTTCATAGTTTCAAACGCTGTGCATCTGGACATGTCAGTCTCCATTGACCAGGATAGAGTTTTTCCAACTCCAGAAAAATTCGTTAGGTTCTGACCTTTGCCCACCGATGGGGTATATATATATATATATATATATATATATATATATATATATATATATATATATATATATATATATATATATATATATATATATATATATATATATATATATATATATATATATATATATATATATATATATATGAGGTTATTATTATTATTATTATTATTATTATTGTTTAATTTTCTGATATTTGTGATGTTATCCATCCTTTTTTGGATCATATTCACTCAGTTCTTTTTAACAGTATGTTGTTTATGACTTTTCAGTTGATCAATTCTTCCATTTTCACTCATTTCCTTCTTTTTCTTCCCTTCCATATTCTGTTATTTTTACAAAGTATTCTGCTTTTCTGAACCTTATAGCTCCAAATTTCCTCCATTGATTTGTGTTTGTGTCATTTTTTTTTTCTTTTTTCACATGGTCTCATTCTTCAAC
>SEYY01000727.1:62500-92550 GCA_009176605.1 Armadillidium nasatum
CATCGCGGTTAAGTCTGGGGTCAGAGAGTTGGACAGAGAAAGGATGAGGCTGTGTAGAAAGACGTTTTAGCACGAGCCCTCAGTGGAAGAGGTATGAGGCGAGAGAGCTCAGAAGAGCAGTGTTTATTGTAATAGGGATAGTACAGAGAGAGTGATACAACAATTAGGTGAACAGAAATAGACTGAAGAGAGTCAGTGAGAGCGAGAGAGTTGATAAGTTAAAAAGCCCTAGATTTCACCTGTTCCAGGAGGGCTGTATGAGTGGAACCACTCCAGATGTCTGAAGCATACTCCATACAGGGGCGAACAACACCACTATAAAGACCAAGTAAATGATATGGCATGAAAAAGTTCTGAAGGAGCCTCAGAATACCAAACCTCTTAGAAGCTTGTTTAGAAAGGGAAATAATGTAATCCTTCCAAGAAAGATTATGAGGAAAAGAAACACAGAATATTAAGGACAGAAATAGGTTTGTGTTGTCTGTTTTCGAAGATGTCATAGTTGTGTGGAAAATTATGTTGAGTAGGAAGATGGAGAAATTGAGTTTTTGAGGCGTTGAAAACTACTATGT
Source organism: Armadillidium nasatum (assembly GCA_009176605.1). Lineage (NCBI taxonomy): Eukaryota > Metazoa > Arthropoda > Malacostraca > Isopoda > Armadillidiidae > Armadillidium > Armadillidium nasatum. The sequence goes on from SEYY01000727.1 coordinate 63,073, forward strand.
TTTCTTTTTCCCAATTCAAAATACGAGAAAGATCAGAGGTTATTTGCTCCAAGTTAACCATTAACATTTAACTGCAGTTTTAAGGAGCATCTTTCAAACTGAAAGGAGTAATGAAGAGTGAAGTCAGTGGCATAGGGGTGGTATAGGGGATGAAGTAATAGAAATAAAATCATTAATGAAAAGTAGGAAAAAGTTGGGTATAGTTACAGAACCCTGAGGAACAACATTTTTAATAGATTTAAAGGAAGAACGTGGCCGTCTACAACAGCTACTATAGAATGAAACGGAAAGGAAATAAGAAATAAGACCAAGGAGAGAAGGATAGATTCTGAAAGAGGAAAGTTTATAAATCAAAGCTTTGTGCCAGACACTATCGAAAGCTTTTGATATGTCCAGCGCAACAGCAGAAGATTCACAAATATGCTGAAAAGTGTAGACAAGAGTTAAAGAAGGGAAAGGAGATCACCAGTAGATCATTGTTTTCGAAAGCCATACTGTCAATCGAAGATAAAACTAGAAGAATGGAGATGTTTCTAAATCTTCATGTCAAAAATTTAGAAAGAATGGAGGGTATGGAAATATGACTATAGTTAGAGGGCTGAAAGAGGTCCCTCTTCAACAAAGGTTGATTCAAAAACTTTAGAAAGAATGAAGGTTAAGGATATAGTACCATATTTAGAGGGCTGAGAGGGATCCCTCTTCTTCAGTATATGTTGAATGAGTGCACGTAAAAATACAGCAAGAAGGGTAAGTAGAAGTAGAAAGACAGAGACAAAATACTTTATCAAGGTAGGGTGCAATCACAGAAGCGCAAGTTATGAGAACCACAAGAGGGATACCATTGGGACCGTACCAGTGATTGTACAGGATTCCCGATCCTGGTCCCGCGGAATCCAGAAAAATGCCGGTATTTTGATCCTGATATCCCGATTATTTTATGGCGAAGTAATTTTGTAATTTGGCTAAAATATTTCAAAGAATATTCATAAAATTTCAATGATAAGTGCAACCAGCACCCAACATTTCTGATTTATATAATTGCCAAGCACCAGCACACGCGTGAAACAGTAATCCCTCTTTTCATCTTCTAGATCTGGTAACAGTGGACGAGAAATATTGTTAAAACTCAGATAAAACGAAAAGTCTGTGTGAATTTACCAGTTTCTATAGTTGTAATGTTTGGTGGTTCTGTTCTACACTTTCACTATTTCAAAATTCATTTTTAATTACTTTTTGTTATTTTTGATCAATAGGAGTGTATAAAGTAAATTTAAGATATACTTTATTGTGTTTTATTCAAATTTCAAATATTAAATTATTTGCTTTCTTCAAATTAGCTTTCTGCCTTTCTATGTAATAGGAGGGGGATATATATATATATATATATATATATATATATATATATATATATATATATATATATATATATATATATATATATATATATATATATATATATATATATATATATATATATATCAGGGTTGGCATTGATTAAATCAAATTGATTTAATCAGTTTATTAAATCAATTGATTTTTTTATGAAAAAATCATGATTTTTTTGATTTTTTAAAAAAATAATAAAACTGTTTTTTTTTTTTTTGTTTTTTTTTGTCATATTTTTTTTGATACATAATGATATAGCAGATATATTAGTTCCTTCTTACTGTGTTAAAAAACTTTAAAGTAATTTAAATATTAGAAATATAGCTTCCTTAATATTTGGTTCAAGATTTCATATAGGGTAATACAAGAATCTGATCTTCATTAATATAATTTATCCAATATAGAACTGTTAGAGTTTAGAATTCCTAATATATATTCAATCAAATCTTCAACAAAATTTTATTGAGCTTTAATCTAATGCAATTTGAGGTTATAGACAAAAGAGAAAACAGAAAAGACAATTCCTTTTAATTTTCAACCATTTAAATTTTTATACAACATTATAAGAAAACAATATTCCTCTATATAAATTATAAAAGAAAGAAAATTTAAGCACTTTTGATGCATAATCATTAATCCATAAATTAAATACATAACTTGCAAATATATATATATATATATATATATATATATATATATATATATATATATATATATATATATATATATATATATATATATATATATATATATGGACCGGATATCCGCATCCGCATCCGCATTCGCCGATAGTAAAAAAATATAAAAAAAAGCACTTTCTCTGGCAAGAGTGAAAAATGTAAATTGCTTTGCACTCCAAACTCAGATAGTAGTTAAAAATTCCATTATGAGTCAAAAATGTGTATCCGATTTAATAACCAAATGTAGGTTAATTGCTACGCATTTCAATCACACTCCGTTGTAGCCCAAAATGAGCTGAAGAAAATACAAACAAGATTAAATGTTCGTCCACTTTCTGTCATGCAAGATATTCAAACACGCTGGAATAGTAGTTTGCATATGCTTGAGAGGATGAGCGAAATTAATGAGGCCATTTGCCTTTATGTTTCAAGCAGCACAAAAATAAAGCCTCTAACAGCTGACGAAAATGACATTTTAAATAATTGTATTAATATCCTTAAGCCTTTTGAAGAATTAACAAAGACTATAAGTTCAGCTGAATCATGTTTGTCAGATGTGATACCACTTGTTTCAACATTGAAAGTTGTGTTAACAAATGTTATTAAGTCTAAGGGAGTTTCAAGGAGGACTGAAACATTAATGAAGGAGGTGAATGACAGATTTAAAAACCTGGAAAATGATGATGCTTATACAATTGCAACCTTTTTAGATCCCAGGTACAAAACAAAATTTTTTAAACCACTTGTTTCTCAGAATGTTAAAATCAAATTAGGATGCTTATGCGATGAGATGATAGAAACAGCTAAAATAGCGCCTTTTTCAAGAAAAAGCAAAAGCTCTCAGATGCAAATGAAACAAAATATGTTAGCTTAAGCATTGCTAAATCAATGAAAGATCTTCTAGCTTCCAGCAGAGATGAAGAATCACAGTCAGAAGTGTCAAAGGATACAATTATCGATTATTGAAAATTATCTAAAACTCCCACGTTTGGAGGCAGATAAAGACCAACTGGTTTGGTGGAAAGATAATTGCAAAAGTTTCCCTTTTCTTGCTGAGCTGGCAAGGACTTATTTAGCATGTCCTTCAACTAGTGTTGCTAGTGAGCGTCTTTTCAGTGGAGCAGGCCTCATTTACGACAAAAAGCAAACCAAAATTTCACCTGAAAGAACCCAAAAGCTTTTATTTCTAAAAAATAACTTACCAATTATTAACTTCAAACTGTGAAGTGTGAAGGTAATATTGAATTAATGGCTATATATATATATATATATATATATATATATATATATATATATATATATATATATATATATATATATATATATATATATATATATATATATATATATATATAACCTTTTTCTAAGTGGGTGGAGGTTGGGGAAGAGGTTGGTGGGGTGTTCAAGAGTTGGGTCCCGTCCCACACCCTGGTAACAAAGATTCTGGATATTATATTTAAAATTCCAAAGAATCTATGGCAAAAACTCTTAAAAAATTAAACTATCCGCATCTGCGGATATCCGCAATTAAATCCGCAACCGCATCCGCATCCGCGGATAGTAAAAAATTACTATCCGGTCCACCTCTAAATATATATATATATATATATATATATATATATATATATATATAATATATATATATATATATATATATATATATATATATTAATATATATATTGCAAGTTATGTATTTAATTTATGGATTAATGATTATGCATCAAAAGTGCTTAAATTTTCTTTCTTTTATAATTTATATAGAGGAATATTGTTTTCTTATAATGTATAAAAATTTAATTGGTTGAAAATTTAAAAGGAATTGTCTTTTCTGTTTTCTCTTTTGTCTATAACCTCAAATTGCATTAGATTAAAGCTCAATAAAATTTTGTTGAAGATTTGATTGAATATATATTAGGAATTCTAAACTCTAACAGTTCTATATTGGATAAATTATGTTAATGAAGATCTGATTGTTGTATTACCCCAAATGAAATCTTGAACCAAATATTAAGGAAGCTATATTTCTAATATATAAACTACTTTAAAGTTTTTTAACACAGTAAGAAGGAACTAATATATCTGTTATATCATTATGTATCAAAAAATATGACAAAATAAAACAAATAAAAAAAAAAAGTTTTATTATTTTTTAAAAAAATCAAAAAAATCATTGATTTTTTTATTTTTTTTATTTTTTAAAAAAAATAAAAAAAATCTCCAACCTTGAGATTATATATATATATATATATATATATATATATATATATATATATATATATATATATATATATATATATATATATATATATATATATATATATATATATATATATATATATATATATATATATCCAACTTTTCTATAATGCTGAGAAGTGCCTTTTGGCATTACTTTAAGCTTCACAGCACGGAGAAGGGCATTGCAGTTTGTCAGTGGAAGCCATACAGGGGTTCATCAACCGCAAACATCAAATTGAGTTGTGTTTTGACAAAAGAAATGAGTGTTCATTTGCAGTCAAAGCATAAAAAGGAATTTGAAAAATGCAAAAAACTGCCGAAATGAAAAGTTTTAGAATGGGCGAAAAAAGAACTTAAAATTATTGGAAAATGAATAAGGAGATTTTTCCGAATCTGGCTCGCGTTGCTCAACGTTTCCTCGCGGCACTACTCAATAACTTTTCATCTGAAAGACAATTCAAAGTTTGTAAACGCACTCTCGATTGCAGCCACAGAATATAGAGATGCTCGTCTGGTTAAATTACAATGGACATTGGACAGTAACGCTTTCTCAGACCTCAAGGAGCACAGGGAGCTAAAAATCAAACACGAAGCAAAGGACATGAATATCAATTGGCTGCTGAGCTCGACGTATTACCGCAGTCAAGCTGCAGCGAAGACAGCAACTTCGCGATGAAGGGGAGTAACTAAAAGGAAATAAGGAATGTTATTTTTAATAAACTAAAAGGAATCTTATTAAAAAGAATGTTATCAAAGTTTACGAAATAAATTCTTCTTTAAAATTTAAGTAAAGCCTCTTTTGTATCCCAAATTGCACAGCACAAATTATGCTTGCTTGGTTAGTGATTATAATGCTGTAATGTCACGTTTTATTTTCATTAAAAAAAAAAAAAAAAAAAAAAAAAAAAAAAAAAAAAAAAAAATTATAGTGACTGTGGACAGTCGAAGCCAATACATTAATGAAATTTTCAAAATCCTCGTCTCGATCCAGATTCAGATCTCTGATTCATCTTGAAAAAGACGTAATCCCGATACCGAATAATTTTCAATCCCTTACGATCACTCAACTGTACTTCTTCTTAGAGTTAATCTCAGCAAAAATGAATTGGAGAGGGTTGAAGAAAAAGAAATAAGTTCGGAATCGTCTAAGATTGAGCTATCAGGAAAAGTTTTGAGTGAAGAGTTCAACTTTAACAGAAGGTAAAATGGTAGTTGTGCCGTCAGAAGAGACTAGAGGAGAAAAAGAGGAAGAAGCAAAGTTAATGTTAACATTTTTTGCAAAATGACTGAAAAGGCGTGAAGAAGAGAAACCTGAAATAGTGTGTTTATGACAGAGAAATTGTTTTTTTTTGTGTTATAGAGAAGAAATTTTGCTCGATTTTGAGATAAAATATAAGATGCATGAGTTTCTGGAGTTTGAAGACGACAGTAATCCCTGAAGGCAGCATCCCTGCGGCCGATAGCATAGCACGAGAACAAGCAGAGTTAAACCAAGGTTTGTTAGGTTTAGTAGAATGAAAAGAATATGGAGTGTATGCCACCATGTCAGAGAGAATCATCTCGGTTACGCAGTCTGCACGCTCAGAGGGACCCCTCTGAGGGACCAGCACGAGAACAAGCAGTTAAACCAAGGTTTGTTAGGTTTAGTAGAATGAAAAGAATATGGAGTGTATGCCACCATGTCAGAGAGAATCATCTCGGTTACGCAGTCTGCACGCTCAGACCCCTCCCATGAAGGAAATCAGAGAAATACAACCACAACAACCACAAGTCACACCGAAGTGCCAGAAAGGTCTAGCCGAATTCGGGGGCCGTTCTTGCAGAAGACTTGAGACAGAACAAGAAACGGAGATACGGTGATTGGATGAACCCAAAGAGGGTTTAAAAAGGATAAGAGGTTAAGAAAATATCAAGTATGTTGAGTTCATCACCAAGATGGTCAGAGATACGAGTAGGGAGTTTCACCAAGTGCTCAAGGTTGTTCTGGATAGAAAAGTCATAGGCTAGTTCACCAGCTGGGTCATGAGAACTAGATGAAAGCCATTGGCGGTGGTGAACATTGAAATCACCTAAAATGATGATTTCAGAAAAAGAAGAAGAAAGAATGTACTCTATTTTGGAGATTGGATAGTCAAAAATTTTTTTAGTCCATAGAATTAAGAGAGAAATAGACAGAACAAATAAATTTAGTAGTAGAATCGCAAGAGAGCCTAAACCATAAAGTAGAGAATTCAGAATACTCCAAATTAGAAACACAAGAAAAAACAACATCGTTGGGCACACACGTGGGCAACAACTGCCTTTGGTTGAAAATTGAGGATAAAGACAGTAGGTTGTAACAGAGTAGGGTTTGCTGTCAAATCAACCAAGCACCAGAGTTTCGATTAAGAACAAGAGATGAGGTCTAAGAAGGAGAGAGGTGGCATTCGACAAAGTAGAAATTAGACAAGAGACCTCAAATGTTGGAGAAATTAATGAAAAGAAGACCGTGCACCAGGACAAGCCGGCAGCAAAGTTTTCGTGGCACCAACCCCATCATTGGATGCCACAAACTCCTAAGTAGTGGTGCAGGAATTGATGAACGAGGTGCTAGATTTGAAAGTGATCCCTCTATGCTCCTCCTAGGCAGGTTTATGTTTTGCCATTTTTTTGTTTTTAAAAAGGTAATGTACCACGAATAAGCGCTTATACTTTATGGGGTACATTTGAAGGGGGAAGGTAATGGGAACATAGGCAATCCAGTATAAGTTCTCAAAACTTGTGTTTCTGAGTTTGCACCCTGCCTTGGCAAACTTTTTGGCCTTTGTCTTTCTACTTCGAACTTCCCTTTTTGCTGGGAACATGGGTTCATTCAGCCTGTGCCGAAAAAGGGAACCTTTCTCAATCCTACAACTATCGTGCCATTTCTTTAGCCGAAGTTCTTTCTAAAGTTTTTTGAATCTATCCTTTACAGGAAGATTTGTAATTGTCAGAATTCTTCCATGTATGTCTTTCGTAAAAACGCTCTACTGGTGATCCTCTTCCCCTTCTCTCTGACTCTTGGTCCTCATGTTGGCATGTTGTTACCTGCAAATGGAACAAAGATCATGTTAGGGAGTTATTTTTAGTATTATTATTATTATTATTATTTTCTAAACTTTACAGTCTGCACTATCTACAGATTTTTTACCCCCGGGTATATATGAAAGGTGTAGTTTCCTTAAATAATCAGAATACCTCACACACTTAAAGGTTAACATTGAATGAGAGATTTTTAAATATAAAAAAACAAAGATTATTCATGGAGGATGCTACCGTAAACAAACAGGCACGAACCTACATCAAGGTTGCAGGAAATCACTGAACATCTACAGCAGCTGGACATACATGTCGCATTTGATTCTTCATACATCTTTTGTTAAGTTTATATATTTTGAGGAGAATGACTTACAAAAGATATAATGTTTTTAAATCCCTTTGATGCGCGAGTACAAAGAATTAAATTGCAACTGACCTAATAAACAAAAAGTAAATTGGAGAACTTAACTAAGAATGTTAACAACACAATCTGAATACAATGAATATTTTGCATGATGATTCAAAGGCGAAATATACAAAAAATGAATGGTCAAAAACTACTTACGAAACAACTGTTGCCGTCTACCGTGGCTCAAACGGTAGGGTGATTGACTCACGTGCTTGAGGGCGCCGGTTCGATCCCACTTCGGGATCCTAGGTATATACTACCTAGAAAGTTCCTCTCCTCGAATAGGGCAATGCCCATGAAATGTAAACTTTTATTTAAAAAAAAAAAAAAAAAAAAAAATGAGAAACCTAGAAGAAAAATTCCTATCCTAAGGTTACTCAAAATTTCCACTAATCATATGGAATACACAACCAACGTTAAATGAATATCAACACGAAAAGCAATTATAAAACAATTTCAAGTGATTTTGAAATCTCTGAAATAAACTAGGAATATAAGAATGAATGAAGTGTTGTGCAAGGGCAACACATTTTGGTATGGTTTGATTCTTGAAGCGAAGGAAATTTGTTTCTTTCGTTTTTACTTATTTGGTCTCTCAACAGGAATCTTTTCCTCCTTAAACAACAAGCAGTCCGGTTGAATATAATGTAACTCCAAACGTTCTCTTTTATGTACAGTATATATATATATATATATATATATATATATATATATATATATATATATATATATATATATATATATATATATATATATATATATATATATATATATATATATATACTCTGGCAGAAAAAGACCAGAGACCTATTTATTTCCACCACAGTTTGGGAAAACCAGAAATCTGGTCATGTTAGGCCGAAATGCTCCGATACACGGCTTTTGAAGCCGTTGGGAAAACTGATAAAAATAAAGGGAGTTTGTTGCAGACTTTACCAGTAGAGTACATGTATGGTTGAGCATAGCGCTTAAGTCTGGGGTCAGATCACGAGAAATCGGTGGGGGGGGGGGAGGAACACATCGAGAATATTAAGGAGAGAAGATTTAAGTTGTGTGTTTTCGAAGATGTCAGTTGTGTGAAAAAGGTTGTGTCGAATAGGGAGTTGAAGGAATGAGTTTTTAAAGCATTGAAAACAACCATGTTTTCTCCTCCCCAATTTGTAATTCAAGAAAGATCAGAGGTTACTTACTCCAAGGCTACCCCCCTTGCGTCAAATAACTGCCGTTGGGATTGGCGTCTTTCAAATTGAAAGGAGTAATGAAGAGTGGATTCATCTGCGTATTAGTAGATAGGTGTTGAAGTAATTGAGAGAAGGTAATTAATGAAAAGTAAAAAATGTGTTAGGGATAGGACAGATCCTTGAGGAACAAAACCATTAATAGATTTAAAGGAAGAACTGTGGCCGTCTACAGCAGTTTTTATAGAACAACCGGAAGTCAAATCAGAAAGAAGTGTTGATTCCGAAAGAGGGAAGATTTGAAATCAAAGCTTAGTGTCAAACTCGTATCGAAGGCTTTCAATATGTCCAGCGTGACAGCAAAAGATTCACCGAAATGCCGAAGAGCAGAGAACCAAGAGTCAGAAAGAAGATCACCGGTAGAGCGTTTTTTTACGAAAGCCACATTGGCGATCAGAGATAAGATTAGAAGAATTGAGACGTTTACAAATCTTCCTGTAAAGGATAGATTCAAAAAAAATTTTTGAAAGAACTGTAAGGATAGATTAAAAAAAAATTAGAGGATAGATTCAAAGGATCGATTCAAAAAGGGTAGATTCAACAAAATTAGAGGATAGATTCAAAAAAATTTTTGAAAGAACTGTAAGGATAGATTCAAAAAAATTAGAGAGAACTGAGGCTAGGGAAATGGAACCGTAGTTGAAGGATTGAGAAAGGTCCTCTTTTTCGGCATAGGCTGAATGAGCGCACGTTCCCAGCAAGAAGGGAAGTTCGGAGTAGAAAGATATGGAGTAAGAAGCAAAAGTTTTGAGAACCGCAAGAGGTATACTATCAGGACCGTACTCCTTCTCAGTGTTAAGCTCTGAGAGAGCAGAAATGAAGTCTACAGAAGAAATTATAATTTTAGGCATAAATGAATTGGAGAGGGTTGAAGGAGGAGAAATGACTCCGGAATTGTCTGAAGTTGAATTAGAGGCAAAAGTTTGAGGGAAAAGTTCAGTTTTAGTAGAAGATAAAACGGCAGTTGTTCTGTCGGAAGAAACAGAGAGCTGACATTTTTGGCAAAATGACTAACTATATAATATATATATATATATATATATATATATATATATATATATATATATATATATATATATATATATATATATATATATATATATATATATATATATTATTCTGGTACCGTGGTATAACGGTAGAGTGAGTAACACATGTTTGAAGTTTATTATTTGACACATTGTGCGGATACTAGGAAAGTTCCCCTCCTCGAATAGGGGCAATGCTATATTTGGTCGTGGAAATTCATGAAAAAGGGAAAACCCTTAAAAAAAAAAACCCTAAATACAAAATAGAAAACTTTTTATTTTATTAAAATATATCGTAAAATTTTTTAATTCACATTTGAAGAAGTCCTCTCTTAGAAACGGACAATTCAAAAGAATTTTTTTTTTTTAAATAGTAACGTTTTGCTGTTGTTTCCTTAGATTTAACTATTATATCTGATGTAGGACCAACATTATCTGAATTTTGTAGTCTGTAACTGGACTATGAATTTTTTCTTGTATTTGACACCGTTTGGGATTCCTTTTGAGAAAATCAACATTCTTCTTCTTCTTCTTCTTCTTCTTCTTCTTCTTCTTCTTCTTCTTCTTCTTCTTCTATTTTCTTTTCTTTTTTATTGTTTTGTGTTGTACAATAGAATTTAAATATATTTTTCATTCAGGTTTTAAATTTGGAATTTTTTTTTTTTTTTTTTTAATTCCTTTTTTTTTTTTTTTTTCTCTTTATTCTATATCATATATATATATATATATATATATATATATATATATATATATATATATATATATATATATATATATATATATATATATATATATATATATATATATATATATATATATATATATGCACACGGGATATTATATGGTAGTCATACGCTCACAGTTTTGTTCCTTTTGAACGTATTAAATGAGCTCATTTTTAAGGGTTCGTAAATTACGTAACGCTGAAAGGGAAATGGGGGAGGGTTTTGATAGTGTTATGAAGTGTTCCAAAGGGGGGGGGGAAGGAATGAGGAAGGGGGTCTCATATCTATCGTGTTACTCTTCAAAGTGGAAATTTTAAAATCTTCTTTTATATTAGAGCAGGAATAAAAATAATGAAATAAGAATTTATTTTTAAAGATTATATATAGATATAAAATAATGATTTGATGAATTTTGAGACTGTAAAACAGCTTTAGGCTGTTTCAGTGTTTCGAACTATACATGTTCTAACACTTGTTAAAACAGCAGTAAAATGTTGTGCAAATTTTTATTCTGAAATCGAAAGGGTGGGGGTGGGGGGTTGTAATAGAAAGTGTTACGTAATTATAAATGAAAGGTTGGGGTTACTATAGGTAGTTTCAAGGGAGAGACGAGAGTTAAAAACAATTTAACAACGGCCCCAGCATATATATATATATATATATATATATATATATATATATATATATATATATATATATATATATATATATATATATATATATATATATATATATATATATATATATATATATATATATATATATATATACCAAAAACTCTTTTCTCCGCCGCAAATGCAATAATCTTTCTGGTTCTTCTTCATCTCGTCCTTTCTGGCATTTCGCAAAAAATGTCAACTCTAACTTTGCTTCTTCCTCTTTCCCTCCTCTAGTCTCTTCTGATGGCACAACTGCCATTTTACCTTCTACTAAAGCTGAACTCTTCGCCCAAACTTTTGCCTCTAACTCTACCTTGGACGATTCCGGAGCTATTCCTCCTCCTACAACCCCCTCCAACTCATTTATGCCTAACATTGTAATTTCTTCTAAAGATGTCATTTCTGCTCTCTCTGAGCTTAACACTAAGAAGGCGTATGGTCCTGATGGTATTCCTCCTGCGGTTCTCAAAACTTGTGCTTCTGAGCTTGCACCCTGCCTTGGTAAACTATTTCGTCTTTGCCTTTCTACTTCGATCTTCCCTTCTTGTTGGAAACGTGCTCTCATTCAACCTGTACCGAAGAAGGGGGGACCCTTCTCAACCCTCTAACTATCGTCCAATTTCTTTAACCTCCGTTCTTTCTAAAGTTTTCGAATCTATCCTTAACAGGAAGATTTGGAAACATCTCAATTCTTCCAATCTTATCTCTGATCGCCAGTATGGCTTTCGTAAAGGACGTTCTACTGGTGATCTTCTTTCCCTACTTTCTGACTCTTGGTCCTCCGCTCTTCGGGGTTTCGGTGAATCTTTCGCTGTGGCGCTAGACATATCGAAAGCTTTCGATAGAGTCTGGCACAAAGCTTTGATTTCCAAACTTCCCTCTTTCGGAATCTATCCTTCTCTCTGTGACCTCCTATCTAATTTCCTTTCTGGTCGTTCTATAGCAGCTGTTGTAGACGGCCACCGTTCCTCCTATAAATCTATAAATAGTGGTGTTCCTCAAGGATCTGTCCTTTCTCCAACTCTTTTTCTAATTTTCATCAATGATCTTCTCTCTATTACTTCGTCTCCTATACACTCCTATGCCGATGATTCCACCCTTCATTATTCCTTTCAATTTGAAAGACGCCCCTCCCAACAGCAGTTATTAGACGCAAGAAGGATTGCCTTGGAGCAACTGACCTCTGATCTATCTCTCATTTCAAATTGGGGCAGAGAAAACATGGTCGTTTTCAATGCCTCAAAAACTCAATTCCTCCATCTTTCTACTCGACACAATCTTCCACACAACTATGACATCTTCTTCGAAAACACTCAACTCAAACCTTCATCTGTTCTCAATATTCTCGGTGTTTCTTTTTCTCGTGATCTTTCTTGGAAAGATCACATTATTTCTCTCTCTAAACAAGCTTCTAAGAGGTTGGGTGTTCTGTGGCGTCTTCGTAGTTTTTTTACGCCACCCCAGTTGCTTGCTCTGTATAGGGGTGTTGTTCGCCCCTGTATGGAGTACGCCTCGCATATCTGGGGTGGGTCCACACACACAGCTCATCTTGAAAAGGTGGAGTCTAGGGCTTTTCGTCTTATCAACTCTCCTACTCTTACTAACTCTCTCCAATCTCTTTCTTCCCGTCGAATTGTTGCGTCACTCTCTCTTTACTATCGCTATTACAACGGACATTGCTCTTCTGAACTCTCACGTCGCATACCTCCTCCACTGAGAAGGGCTCGTGCGACACGTCTTTCTACACAGTCTCATCCTTTCTCTGTCCAACTCTCCGACCCCAGACTTAACCGCTATGCTCAATCTTACATGTACTCTACTGGTAAAGTCTGGAACACACTTCCTTTATCTGTTTTCCCAACTTCCTTTGACTTGCACACTTTTAAACGCCGTGTATCGGGTCACGGCGGCCATTAGCGACCCCGAATCTGATTGCTTCCCAACTCCGGTGGATATTGGTAGGCCTTGGGCCTTTGCCCGCCGGAGGAGATATAAAAAAAAAAAAAAAAAAAAATATAATATATATATATATATATATATATATATATATATATATTATATATATATATATATAATATATATATATATATATATATATATATATATATATATATTAGTGTATGTAATTTTAGACAAAAACAAATGATAAGTTAAATGAATCAGCATAAAATAGAGTTGAATGATGTTTATTTTTAAAACCGAAAATAATTAGAATAGACTTAATAAAAGACTCACAAATACTGTTCAAAGTTAAGAATAGGAAAAGTTAATTTAAAAAAAAAAATAATTAAAAAAAAAAAAGTTAAAAAAGTTAATTAATAAATTTAAAAAAAAAAAAAAAATTTCCTGGAATTATTTTTCGGCTTTTGATTTTTATACAAAAATTACTCAAATTGAATCTTAGTAAAATTGTTCGTTTCTCTCTATATTTTAATTCCTCTAAAGTAATTGATAAGATTTTAAAGATTATAAATAAATAAATAAATATCTGCCATTAGATTAACCTTCAATATTATCGTTGCTTTTTATTTTTTGTGGATTAAAAATTAATTTCCGGCCACTATTGCAATCATTCGTTTTAATTGAACTTTATTCCTACTTTTTCATATTTACTAATTGTATTATTTTAAAGAATATTTTTTCCGTTCTCCATCGTTGTTTATATTAGACTACCAATTATTATTTACAATCTCATCTTTTGTATTTATATATATATATATATATATATATATATATATATATATATATATATATATATATATATATATATATATATATATATATATATATATATATATATATATATATATATATATATATATATATATATATAGAGAGAGAGAGAGAGAGAGAGAGAGAGAGAGAGGTTCTTTTTTATTATATCTACATCAGGCTATGTTTTTTATAGCTAATTTTTCATTTGCGCTTTTTTTTTTTTTTTTTTTTTTTTTTTTTTTTTTTTTTTTTTGGCAATTTTTTTTATAGCCAACTTTTATTTTTATTATGCAAATGTTTTGTTGCCATAAACTTTTTAAATTAAATATATTTATATTTGCTGGCCGTTAGTCCTATATTTCCCCTTCAAGTCAAGCTTAGATTAAGTCGAACTCGTTTGTTAGAAAAAAATTTAAAGGAAAAGACGTGGACCATATATGAGATATTTAAAAATATACTCCCGCCACACTGGCTACATTTCAGGATTTTTCGCTACTTTTTTTTTCGATTTTTAATACTCGATAACTTATTTTCCTTTCTTTTCTCAAGTTTTTAAATATTTTTTCCCGTTTTTTGGGAGTCATGTTCTACAAATAATGTAAATTTATTTAATCTGCTATGGTAGATATACTTTAAAAGATCATATTATATATATATATATATATATATATATATATATATATATATATATATATATATATATATATATATATATATATATATATATATATATATATATATATATATAGTAATTTTTTATTAATCTCCTGTGTAGCAAAGGCCATAAGTTTCCAAATTTTCACAAGAGTTGAGGAACAATCGGAATCGTGGGCGTTAAAAGGCCGAATTCTGGCGTCTGAAGCTGTGCAAGTCGAAGAAAATTGAGGGAAAATATGTAAAGGGAGCGTATTACAGTATGTTGAGTATGAGGGGATTGAAAGAGGAGGAAAAGCTCCGAAATCGTCTAAGGTGGAAATAAGAGACAGAATTTTGAGCGATAGAGTTCAGCTTTAATAGAAGATACTAAAGGAGGGAAAGAGGAAGAAGCAAAGTTAGCAGTTTACATATTTTGCAAAATGCCAGAAAGGGCTTGATGGAGAGAAGCCAGAAAGATTATTACATTTACGAAGGAGAAATCTGTTTCTGGTGTTCCGGAAGAATATATTACACACGATTCTAGGATGATATATATATATATATATATATATATATATATATATATATATATATATATATATATATATATATATATATATATATATATATATATATATATATATATATATATATATATATATATATATATATATATATATATATATATATATATATATATATATATATATATATATATATATATATGTATGATGCATTAGTTTCTGGAGTTTGAAGAGCACAGTATATTTGGAAGGCAACATACCTGCGGTAAATAACATAAAAGGAAGAAAAGTTAAACTCAGGTTTGTTAGGTTTTATTAATAGGAAAAAATACGGAGTGTACCCTTCCTATGCCAGAGGTTATCACCTCAGTTATGAGCTATCTATACATTCTGGTGAACCCCACCAACGAAAACAGTAATCAATCCCTGGAAAATCAGAGAAGTACAAACTTCAAGTCAGATCAGTTAGCAGCATCGAAAGTGCCAGAAACGTTCTCCTTGCCTAAGGCAGAGACTATGCTTGCGGAAGTCTTAAAGAGACTGAACAAGATACAGAGATAATAAGAAGATAGGATGAACTCGGAGGAGGAAAGAGTTTAAGAGTGTAAGGAGAAGGATAGCGAGTTAGTAAAGATCAAGTATGTTCGATTCATTACTAAGACAGTCAGGGATACGGATAGGAAGTTGCAACCAACTGCAGAAGATTGTTCTAATAGAAAAGTGGTAGCCGAGTTCACCAGCTGGGTCATGAGAGTTAGATGAAAACCATTGCCTGTAGTGAACGTTGAAATCATCAAAAATGATTTCAGAGAAAGAGAAAAAGAAAGTTTGTGTTCTTTTTTGGTGTTTAGATAGTAGAGGAATTTTGAATGGTAGTAGTAGGATTAGGTGATACATAGGCAGAACAAATGAATTTTGTTGTGAATTGCAAGATAGCTTAAGCCATGAAGTAGAAAATTCATAAGATTCCAAATTAGATACACAAGAACAGACAAAATTGTTGCATGCATACGGTATACACATCATCTGCCTTTGTTAGAAAATTGAAGATAGAGACAGTAGGAGGTAAGAGAGAGAGAGAGGAGTTTGCTCTCAGGGCACCCAAGCACCTAAGTTTCAGTGTTTTTAAATGAGGACTATATTATTATTTATTATTATTAATGAGCTCATGTAGTCCTATTTATTCTTTTCCAATAATTCGACTATTTTCTTCTACTCATTTCAACTCTGCAATCTTTTTTCTTCCAGAGTTGTTTTTTTACTTTTTCTTTTTCTTTTTTTTTTTATTATTGCTGATGGATCAATTTTTCCTGATTGGATCACTTGAGATTGCTTAAAGAGACTTCTTTTAACATCTTTTTCAAATTTCTTCAAATTATTTACTTGTTTCAACTGCTCTACCGTTTTTATTGTTGTCAATGTATCCTATTCCTAAACATTAGCAAAATTATCTCAGTTTCTTGAGCAGCTTCAAAGGAGTTTTGGGAGGTGGGGGGAGAGGAGAGTTCTGTTAGACCGCAAGATTTTTTCTTCTCAATTGCGCCAACTATATAAAGGTCTCTTCCGCCTTTGAATGGAGCACCACTTTCATAAGCTTATTTTCATTTTCATTATTATTATTATTATTATTATTATTATTATTATTATTCATTATTATTTTTGCTTTTTATCTTAACTGTTTTTTTTTATAGTTACTAGTGGAAAATTGCTTAGGGAAACTGACCACTTCGTTTACGAACATTTTGGCAGCATAAGCGGTTCTGTGTCAGCATTTGAATTTTGTGTGAATAAAATATAATGCTTTTAGATTGTTCGATATAGTATCTCCATCCCATACATCTCTGTTCTGTGGAATTCCATTCCATCTTTTCTATGTCCTGTTGATATATATATATATATATATATATATATATATATATATATATATATATATATATATATATATATATATATATATATATATATATATATATATATATATATATATATATATATATATATATATATATATATATATATACGAGAATGGGCTGAAAAGTAACACCTGTTCTAACGTAAAATATCATACACTGCAGATAAGGGAATGAAACAAAAAGACTGAAGGAAGGTCAAAGGTTTATTCAATGAATATGTAATATTATTTTCCTACGTAATCTCCACAAACATCAATACATTTCTGCAAAACGTTGAACCCACTTCTCAAAACCGGTTGAAAAGAAGTTATGATCTGTTTTTCGGAACCAGTCTGCCACCGCTTTCTTCACCTGAAATTTGGAAATAAGTGAAAATCACTGTTTGGCCAGATCAGGACTGTATGGTGGGTGGTCAATAACCCCAAAGTTGAAGCGTCTGGGCACTGCAATGTGGTGGAGCTATTGTTATGATGTAGGAGGAAAATGGTACGGTTTGGTCTTATTCAACGGATGCGGCACTTCAATTTCTGGGGAGTTTCACAATAACGATCGGAGTTAATAGTTGTGCCCTTAGGCAGATGTTCCGAATAGACGAAGCCCCCTTACATCCCAGAATGCTGTCGGCATGAGTTTATCAGCCGAGGGTTGAGTCCTAAAATTTTGTACGCCAGGTGAGCTTGGGTGTCTGAATTTCAGATGCTCGTTTTCCATCTGGATTGTAGTGGTGGACCCACGTTTCGTCTCCCGTTACAATATTTTGAACAAATTCTGTACACCTTCGGCATGCAAATATTCAATCACTGTATTCAGCTTTATTTTTCTATCATTGCACAACAATGAAAACAAATAACTTCAATCTTTCGAATGTATGTCTGAACCTGTTTATGCCTGTTTCCGTTACTTAGCAACGCATCAACAGGCGTTATTTTTCAGCCCACCCTCGTATATATATATATATATATATATATATATATATATATATATATATATATATATATATATATATATATATATATATATATATATATATATATATATATATATATATATATATATATATATATATATATATATATATATTTGAGATGTGCTGGATTTGAGTGTGGTTAACAATTCCAACCACGCTGAGATTCCGGTCTGGATTTCTTATTTAATTCCTTGTTTTGGTTCCAGTTGAAATTTTCCAAAATTGCAGCCGTAAGCAGAATTTATTTTCCTTCCAAAAAAAAAAAATATTGCTTTTAAATTTTAGAGTTCATTACACAGAAGCATTTCATCTTATTATTATTATTATTATTATTATTATTATTATTTTTATTATTTTCTTAAAATTACTTTTTCTCACTTTTTCTATCAGTGAAGTTATTATTATTATTATTTTTTTATTATTTTCTTAAAATTACTTTTTCTCACTTTTTCTATCAGTGAAGTTATTATTATTATTATTATTTTTATTATTTTTTTTTTTTTATTTTTATTTTATTCATTAAAATTAGTAAAATTAATTTAAAAAGTTAAAAAAATAAACATTAACAATAAAAATTATTCAATAAAAAAAAAAAATTAAAAAAAAAAAATTAAATAAAAATATTAAAAAAAAAAAAAAAAAAAAAAAATTCACATTATCCATTTTTTAATACTCAAATCAAATACATTCGTACCAAACGTACCAAACCTATTTATATTAAGATTTGCAAGTGAGTAATTAGCAATCACACGTGAATAAAACTAATCCAAACACTAATTATTTGGTTGCTGGAGAAATAATCTCTCAGATCCTCACAAAATAATTCTATTTTATTTCATCTATAATGGTCTTATTTTAAGTACTTCATCTCTGTAGAGTTGAAAGATGATTAAAGTTTTATAACCCTGGTTCGTATCCTCCCTATTAAATCTCCATTTCATAGAAATCATGCCATTACCTTTATATATATATATATATATATATATATATATATATATATATATATATATATATATATATATATATATATATATATATATATATATATATATATTTATATTATATTTTTTTTTATTTATTATTTTAATTATTATTATTATTATTATTATTATTATTATTATTATATATATATATATATATATATATATATATATATATATATATATATATATATATATATATATATATATATATATATATATATATATATATATATATATAATTTTTGTTATTCTCGAAAGTTTTTTTTGGTAAATCAAATATTTTTACATGTTTTAAAGTATAAAAAATTACGATCTTTTGTTTTTGTAATATATTATGTTTTATTATCACTATTGTTTTGCTATGTTTACTTTTCTATTATGAAGATTATTTTATGTTTGCCCCTTTTCCGTCTAAACCCTGTCCCTAAAATGACTTCTGTATTGGAATTTCTGTCCTATTGGTGGCTTTTGATAAGTCCCATTGTCGTGCGTTAGAGGATTGTTGGTTTTTTTTTTGAAGGGAAATTCCCCTGTTGTCATTTTCTCATAAAAAATAAATTCCAATTCCCGTAAAAAGAATAATAATAATAATAGTATATGAGGAATTTGTGTTTATGCATACATGAATGGAGAAGGAGGCATTAGGCAATAAAATTGTAGTGGGAGAAGTTTAGGAAACCTCGTCTCATTTTATCTCCCTCACCTCTTCCCCTAATCTTTGTATAAGTAATTGAGATCATTTAATTAATAAAGCGAGGTGAAGACGACGATGGTTTAGAGTATTTTATTTATTTAGGTTTTAGAGTACTTTTTTTTTGGTGTATTTTTTGGTACCTTTTTGAAACATTTTGATCCAGATGCTCCAGACTCTGTGGATTTAGAATTTTCGTTGGGGAAAATAATTAGAATTTCTTAAGAATTTTTTGTCCTTCATATTTGATTTCTTCTCTCATTTTCTCACCAGTTTTTTCAATTAAACTCTAGTTTTAAATTAGAAGAAAAATTTCAGTCCAGCATATATATATATATATATATATATATATATATATATATATATATATATATATATATATATATATATATATATATATATATATATATATATATATATATATATATATATAAAAGGTTATTAGTTTTAGGAGATTTTAGTTTTTTTTTCTTTGATCAAGGTAAATTACATATAGTACAAGTAATAATAATAATAATAATAATAATAATAATAATAATAATAATAATAATAATAATAATAATAATAATAATAATAATAATAATAATAATGGAGCAAGCATAGGAGGGCCTTGACTAGCCCTCAAATGGACCAATGCGTGTAAAGATCGGCCCCTTCCCGACCAATCATCGTCCTCTTTTATCTCGATAATGATTCTCAAAAGCTTTCGTTCGTAGTTTGCGTTGGAAAAGACTTAAGGACATTAACTGTTAGACGAACATTTTCGATATGTTTGAATTTATTTCTTTATATTTGGTTTATAAAAAATCTCAGAATATTTCGTTCATGGAGCTAAATTTATCTCCGCTTTGGTGTAGAAGAAGAAACTAGTCTGCCAGATTAGGCATTTGACGCTACTTAATTTTTCTCTTCTATTTGCAAGTAGTAGTAGTTAGTAACCATCGTGTTTATTGTAGGCGTTGTTGGGTTGTTAAGGTAGATAAATTTCGCGGTCTTAATAAGGGATAGTTAGGTACTCTTTTCGTATAGTTGTTGTTGGTACTTTGGTGGGTACAAATTGCTGGTTTGTCATTTGAGTTGTTTTTTGATTTGTTGTTATAATGGTTATTGCCTCTTGACCTGCTTAAGGTCAATTGCTGCATATGCGGTTCTTTTGTACCATGCCGACCTACGTTTACTCAGACTACCATAGACACCATCGTAAGTTTTTGGGTTTTCTTCTTCTTTGTTTGTTTATGTTTTGTCTTTTTCTTTCCTTCCTTCCTTTCCACCCTTTTCGCTAACTCTTCTTTATCTGTCGCAGAGATGCTCGCTGGACGTGGGCTGCCTACGGTTCCCGAAGAGGATTTCTTTCCAGAGGTTGAAGATACAGCTGGCTTACCCCCGTCGTCATCTCCCCCTTCAGTATCAACTCCTACTCCAACCACTCATCTGGAGTTTACTTCACACCAAACTGCAGTGCATCCTTATGATGAGCCTCAGTCACCTCAGCTCTATTCTCATCAAGACACATTCATCCCATCGCAATCACATCACTCCAATTCTAACACAGGTGCTGCTAGCCCCATCTTAACAACCTTACAATTACGGCAGGAGGGCTCCTCTGAAAAGCAAGGATTCGCTCGAAGAACTACTACAACTACTTCACCGCAGATTCGTTTGGAATCCCCGGACGAGAGGACCTCAGAGCGCAAGATTTCACCACCTTCCCTTCACAGTTCCTCTTCTTCATCAGAATCTTTCGCCGTTCCAAAGGTAATAAAAAAAAAACAAATAATTATTTTGAAGCAAACGTACGTAGGAGTCATTTAGGTATCCTTTCTTCCTTTCTCTTCTTTATTCTTAAAATATTTTTCCTCTTCTTAATATTTTAAACATTCTTTTTACTATTTTATTTTTCTTTTTCTGGAAACAATATAAATTCATTAATTAACAATATATATATATATATATATATATATATATATATATATATATATATATATATATATATATATATATATATATATATATATATATATATATATATATATATATATATATATATCAAAGGCAATACCTCCTACACTTATCTTGCTTAGGCACCATATTTGGGAACAGGCTGGGCTGGTATGTTGAAGAATTTACATATATATATTTTATTATTAAAACGAATTTATTTTTTTTGAGAATGGCATGAATGAAATTCTTTTCATTGAAAAAATTCTGTCCGAAACACCAAAATACTCCCGACGAAGAACTGAGACACGAAGCGAAGAGCGGCTCAAAACCACATCCATTCCTTACGAAGGACGATTGATAAAATTCGTTTCTGACGAATCTGCTTCTATTTATACTCACCAAAATAGATAGAACACGTGAAATTGAGGGATTAATGCGTGAGATGAGCGTGTCGGAGGCGTGGCCTCTTCTCCTTCTCTACATATTTTCGCGTCTCTTTATCATTTTTGTTATTTATTCTTTTATTTTTGACCATTTATTCCTTTATCGAAGGTTGTTTAAACCAATATTATATATCTGTTGGAGGGGTGATTTGATTGGGCTAATGTTTTTTGGTATTTAAGTCCTAAAAGGCAACAGGTGGTTGAAAGGTGAGACAAGAAGGGGTTAGGGAGGGTGTGTGAGAGAGAAGGCATTTATTTTTTATAACATGGCGACGCAGGGGAGGCAACACTGTCTGCATAAACCATTTAGCAATCTTGAAGCAAGGAAATTTTTTTTTCTTAAGAATTTTTACAGAAAGACACATGTACTCACACACCCAACACACACGCACTCACACACCCATATACACACGCACTCACACACCCATACACACACGCACTCACACACCCATACACATACGCACAGTGGCGGCAATACATGGGTCACCGTATCTTTGGGGACTCTCTACGGAAGCCCTTGTGCCAGTATAAAACGAACTCCTTAGATGTCAAACAGTTTATATATATATATATATATATATATATATATTTATATATATATATATATATATATATATATATATATATATATATATATATATATATATATATATATATATATATATATATATATATATACATCACTGTTCTGATACAACTTGCAATATTTTTGTTTCTCTACTGGTTTGACTCAAATGTATCAGGAACATATTGGCATTTGATTTTGGTCTAAATTCCCCAATCTGTGTTGTATTTCACTATGACCTTGGCAGATGCTTGAATGAAAAAGAAAAAAAAAATTTTTTTTTTTGTTTGTACATTTTCTACATTTGCATTTGATTTTTTCTTTTTGCTTCAAATTCAATCCTCACACACAGATGTATAAATGCAAAGGAAAAACTAATTCTTTATATACATTAAGAAAAAATCATTTAACTAATTCCTTTACTAATTAGCATTGAGAATCTTTTTTTTTTTCATGTAATTGTACTGTATAAATATTTAACTGGTTTCATGGTGTAGGCAAACAAGTTGATTTAGAGTCTAAGTCAGTCGAATGTAACATTCACAGTAGAGTATAAATAAAAGAAACTATTAAAAATTATTTTCTATTCTTGAGTATCAACGGTCAGAAATTTAAAATAAATCATCATAGATCATTGACAACAAGCTTTTATATATATTTGAATAATATATGATGTTTATGTAAAATCAAGATCTTACTTCTTACATCTTGCTACTAACATCTTACTTCTCAGACAAAGAATTCATTCATATGATATATTTAATGAGAAGGAGCCATACTTCATCTCAAAGATAGAAGCAGAGTTTTCAACATCTTTGCTTTTGAATGTTCTTCAATGTGCTTCCTTTTACCTGGTTTTGTTGTATTGCTCTTATGTCATAATCTGTAGATTGCTTATATTTCAAATCTCTGATTCAGATTTAGAAACAACTTATAATTATTCAGATTCCAGACTGGATAGATTAAGAAATAATTTTATGAATGCTTGACTGAAGCTATAGTTTAAGTTCATTAAATAGTATATGATAATTTTGCTCATTACAGGAATATATATATATATATATATATATATATATATATATATATATATATATTATATATATATATATATATATATATATATATATATATAATATATATATATATATACTCTTAACTCTCCTGCTCTCACCAATTCTCTTCAGTCTCTTTCTGCCCGTCGAATTGTTGCATCAATCTCTCTATACTATCGCTATTACAATGGGCACTGCTCTTCTGAACTCTCTCGTCGCATACCTCCTCCATTGAGAAGAGCTCGTCCGACACGTCTTTCCACACAGTCTCATCCTTTCTCTGTCCAACTCTCTGACCTCAGACTTAACCCGCTATCCTCAATCTAACGTATATTCCACTGGCAAAGTCTGTAACATACTCCCTTCATCTATTTTACTTCCTATGACTTACACACCTTCAAGCGTCGTGTATCGGGATATGTCGGCCTTTAATTTGACCAGCTTTCCGATTTTCTCCCTAACTCTGGGAAAATTTTAGTACGCCTTTGACCTTTTCCTGATATATATATATATATATATATATATATATATATATATATATATATATATATATATATATATATATATATATATATATATATATATATATATATATATATATATATATATATATATATAATAGTGATGCAAAAACCGTTTTTTATTGTTTTTTTTTCTTCGTTATTACTCAAGATTTTTTCTCTTAAAAATTGCTTTTTAATTAATTAGACATGCTTAAAACTAGAATCATTTTATATCGTCATATGCTCACTTCAATATTAAAAAAAAAAATATTCATTAAGAAAATTTTAACATTTTTAATCATTCTATTTTTTCAAATAGAATATTTTTTAAAGACTATTAAATGTATCGTCTTTCATAGACAGGTCATACTCATTATCAGGAAATATATTTTATCCTTTTTCCATATTTTTAGGCCTATTTCAAGTTTTTTTTGTTTATTTATTTTTTTTAAACCAAAATATGGCCCAGTATTACCTACTGCTATATATTAAAAGCATGGCAGGTGGGGTATGCATTCCCCCACCGGGAGGGGCGCAGCCCCTCACAATGGATCTCACTTATATCTTACGTAAATTCATGTATATAATCCATAATACATGTAGGTAACTGAGGGACTCTCTTGATGGGATTTTCAGCCCCGCTTCTCCCACTTTGCAGCTTTATACCATTCGCTGTCATTCATGCATTTATATTATTGCTCTTGATAATTGGTTAAAGTAGCCAAACGTTGACAGACAATTTCTAAAACGAGTAGAGTCGTATAAATCGTCGACATTATCTCTTGTCCAAAATATCAACATTTAATTTTCTTAAAGTAAAGTGGTTGACAACATTTTTTCAAAACTCGTTCAAATCGTCGACTTAGTAAATCATAGAAGCCATATGGTTTTCACCCATATTTTCACCAAATCGTAATTTCACTCCTAGTTTAGTGCAAACACGCATGTACATACGCATGCACACACACACACATACACGCATATATATATATATATATATATATATATATATATATATATATATATATATATATATATATATATATATATATATATATATATATATATATATATATATACATTATACACACACACACACACACACACACAGAGGCGTATACTAGGAAAAAAATATTCGTTCGTTATTTCTGATACCAAAAAAGAGAGGTTCACTTAAAAAAAGGCCATGCTAACGTACGGTACATTTCTATATTTCCAATTTCCATATTTTATTCAGAAGTACAATTACAATTTTACAATGTTTCAGTAGGTCCTATACTACTTAAATACATTATTAATAATTTGTTAGCATTACCTTTGTCTGAAAAAGGGCTTCTAAGGGATACACATTGGTTTCCACTGAGCCCCCAAAGTTTAGTCGATAAATTGTTCATCAATTTATTTTAATAACTATTAAAATACAAATATGATGCATGTAATATTACAAACAATAATTATAATACATAAATTAGTAAAGATAGCAATAATAATAATTATATAGCAAAACTAATGCTAACAAGAAAAGTCAAGTC
Organism: Armadillidium nasatum; assembly: GCA_009176605.1. Lineage (NCBI taxonomy): Eukaryota > Metazoa > Arthropoda > Malacostraca > Isopoda > Armadillidiidae > Armadillidium > Armadillidium nasatum. Next base: position 88,959 of record SEYY01000727.1, read on the forward strand.
ATGAAAAGAATTTTCCGAAATATTGGTAATCTTTGAGCTTTATTCATTTTTCAGTAACAAAATTCAAATAAGCAATTCATTGTATACTTAATATGCGCTGGTACAAAACTAGAAATGCTTCTGGGGACGAAATCGTAGTCTGAGCCCAAAAGTAATACTAGTAATAATAACATTAACCCCACTTACGGGTCATTGGGCCAGCATTTGTAATATTGTCTATGTCTTACTTTAAACATAATAATAATAATAATAATAATAATAATAATAATACTAAAAATAGGCCTAAATGTTAATGAGCGCAAAAATATAATAAAGGCATTTAAATAGCAATGAAAGCTAAACGTTTAGGTAAGTAAAGTTTTCAAATTATCGGTAATAAAATTCTGTATTAAGTTATAGGCAAGAAAATATGTTAACTGACCGATTGTTTTTGAACAGTGTCGATCACTTTACCTGTCGACGATTTGGTTTCAAGCTTCATAGTAAGGGTATTCTGTAGCGAACAATATTTATAAAAATTGATATAGGCGTAAAATTATACAAAAAATTAAATTAAATAAATGCTTATTCTATCATTATTGATAGACCAATCACTTTTTTTTCAATCTGAGCTAAAATTTTACCCGAATATTGAGTTCCTATCTCAATTTTTTTTCTTTTTCAATATATATATATATATATATATATATATATATATATATATATATATATATATATATATATATATATATATATATATATATATATATATATATATATATATATATATATATATATATATATATATAATATATATATAATATATATTTATATATATATATTTTGCACTGTTATCACAGATAAGATTTGTTTGTAGTTCCTAACTTTTCATATCAAGTTATCTGATATTAGTCACTCACTGTTGATATCATCACATACTGATAGTGTATTATATATATATATATATATATATATATATATATATATATATATATATATATATATATATATATATATATATATATATATATATATATATATATATATATATATAAGGTATTATTTTATATATATATATATATATATATATATATATATATATATATATATATATATATATATATATATATATATATATATATATATATATATATATATATATATATATATATATATATATATATATATATATATATATATATATATATATATATATGATCTTATGCAGTATATCAACCCCTGTCAATTGTAACGAAATTTACCTTATTTGTAGAACATAACCCCAAAAGATAAAAAAAAATATTCAAAAAGTCTAGAAACGAAATGGAAATAAGTTATCGAGTTTTAAATAAAAATCGAAAAAAGTAGCGAAAAATCCTGAAATGTAGCCAATGTGGCGAGAGTATATTTTATAAATCTTATGTATGGTTCATGGCTTTTCTTTTCATTTTTTTTATAACAAATTAATTCGACTTAACCTAACCTTGAATAAAAGGGTAAATATAGGCCTTAGGGCTAGCAAATTTATATATTAAAATAAGTTTTTGCAACAAACAATTTGGGAAATAAAAATAAAGTTGGCTTTAAAAAATTTGTCATGTGCTGGCATAGAAGAAAGAGTGTTCTGTGTACCGCCACTTGATTTTTGGATTACTTTTATTAAAAACAAAAGAGGGGTGCTTGTTTTTCGTAGCCTTAGTAGGGGGAAGGTTGGGAGCCAAATTCGTTTCCTTTTACTGTTTCAATCAGAAAACGAATGTTATTTTTTATGAAATCGATAATTTATCATGAACAAGGGGTAACTAGGGTTCGATGATATCAAATTGCATAAATATATTAAAAAGTTAAATGATATATATATATATATATATATATATATATATATATATATATATATATATATATATATATATATATATAATATATATATATATATATATATATATATATATATATATATATATATATATAATTTCCTTTGATACATTTTCGAAATTGAATGTAACAAAAAAAAACTTTTTTGCACTTAAATTATATTTTAAAATTATTTTAAGAAATTTGCTACAATTAGCATTTTGAAAGTATTTTACTTCTTGCTTATTCTAACAAAACCTAACCTAATTTGTCGAAAGTAAGAAAATTAAGTCTAGGAATCAAAAATGCTTTTAAAAAATTCTACTGTAAATCTATTTCTTCAGAAATACAAGAATGATTGAAATATTTCTGTATTTTTATATTAATTAATGTTCTCCTACATTTGGTGTGCCATAAAACTGAGCAGTTTCATCTTTAATAGAGATTTTCCTCAAATTCTTCCCAGTAAATCCTCTGATAACACAATAACTATATTAGAAACTTTTAAAGTTGTAAAAATAAACTGTGCTGTCGCTAATACTGAAGCCCTTCTCGTACCTTATCCATTTTAAAGGCATCACTCAAGCTTAAACCTAGGATCTATTACACTTGAGAATTGATGATTTTTTTTATATTTTCATTCAACTGAAGACTCTTTTATATGATTTATTTTCGTCTGATAAACAGTGCACACTTATATTTTGAATGAGTCTACTCAAGATGATACTAAATTTCTTGAACATAAGAGATATTCAAACCTGACAATACAGATTACTGCTGTTGAGAACAGTCAGTTGCATCCTCAAACAATTCAAAGATTTCTTGCCTGTCTTAAAGGAAATTTTATGTATTTAGTCATCTACGATCTGTAGTTAATACTCTTTCTGAAAGGAAAAATCTCTTCAGTCTCCTTTTTCTTCTGATTCCATATTGAATGATTGTAGCATCCCTCCTACTACTCCTCTCCTCAGGGGTCCTATGTCTCTACCTGTGGTTGCAAATGATCTGATGATATCCTGAGATCTAAAGCTAGTGGCCCAGATGCCATTCCTATCCATGATCTGAGGAAGTATGAGTCTGAGATTACACTAATTCTCGTTCGACTCTACTCACTATGCATCAATCCAAATAGTTTCCTCAATTCTATAAGCGCACATTTATTCAGCATATTCCAAAGAGGGGTAGCTACTCTGATCCTTTTAACTGTCTTCTTATAGATTTCACATTTGTTGTTGAAAATCTTTGAAACTCTACTCAATTCTCATTTCCTGGATCCTCTAGAGTCTCATTCCTTTCTCTCTGATCATTGGTAAGGATTTCGATAATTGAGGTCAACTGGTGACATACTGCCCTATCTTTTGATTTATAGTATTCTACTATTAGGGACTATGGGGAATCTTGAGAAGCGGTGCTTTAAGATATCCAAGGCTTTTAACAGAGTATGGTATAAGTCACTACTCCCTAAACTCCCTTCCTATTGGTTTCCTGTTTCTCTTTCCTTACTAATGTCTAGTTTTCTCTCAGATCATTCCATATCAGCACTTGTTGATGGGGGTGACTTTCCCTCCCTTCCTATTAATTTTGTTGTTCCTCAGGGTTCTGTTCTTTATCCAACTTTGTTCTTACTTTTTATCAATGATCTTCTGAACTGCACTTTCAATTTTGTTCATTCTTATGTCATGACTCTCAACTCTCCATTCTTCCACTCATTTCAAATCTGCATATTCTTTCGCATTTAGAAATGCTACTCATTTTCATC
>SEYY01000727.1:92650-95150 GCA_009176605.1 Armadillidium nasatum
AGAAGCCAACTAAAATTTTCCTCCAGATTTAGGGAGAAAATCGAAAAACCTAGTCAAATTGAAGGCCGACATGTCCCGATACATGGCGTTTGAATGTTTGTAAGTCAAAGCAAGTTGGGAAAATAGATGAAGGGAGTGTGTTCCAGAATTTACAGTAGTAAATAAGAAGAGCATAGCGGTTAAGTCTGGGATCAGAGAGTTGGATAGAGAAAATGAGACTGTTAGAAAGATTTATACATAATATATATATAATATATATAATATATTACATATAATGCCATATATATCTTATTATTATATATATTATAATTATATATATCATATATTATATAATATATAATAATAATGCTAAACTACAAATTGCTCTAATTGTTTGTAGAGCGAAGAACTACTTTAAAAAAAAAAAAAAAAAAAAAACAAACAAACAAACAAGCTTGTGCTATTTTTTAAGCCTAAACTTTGAGATGTTCACATAAAAATGAAAGGGGAGGGTGGGGAGAGTAGGGAGGGAGAGATCAACAGTTGGGTTCTAGGTGGCGGTGAATAGGAGTAATGAGGGAGGGAGAGGGAGAGGGAGAGTATTTTAATGAGGGAAGGAGGCGGAGTAGGAGGGTATGGTAATGAGAATCTAGTAGAGAAGAAATTATTTACAAATTCAATTAGAAAATATTCAAGTACTACTAAAAATACTCGTACAACAAACCTACACACATATACACAAGCACGCCTACTCGCATACACGCATACACACACACACACTTTCAATATATATTATAATATAATATATATATATATATATATATATATATATAATATATATTATATATATATATATATATACTATATATGTTTGGGTCCAAGTACTGTACCTAAGTACAAATTTTGGAGTACTTGTACTTGAGCCTAATATATTTGGAAATAATTCAAGTACTTTTTAAGTACAAGTTAAATTTTAAAAGTAAAAACCCTAAAAATAATTATTTATCCTGAAAAAAAAAAAAAAATGTTTATCTGGTCTACATATCTTTGTCAAAAAAAAAAGCTCTTGAATTTGGACAAATCTCACATTATTATTATTATTATTATTATTATTATTATTATTATTATTATTATTATATTATTATTATTATTATTATTATTATCATTATTATCATTATTATTATTATTACATTTTGTTTTGCAAATTTTAGAAAAATAGTTAGTCAGTTTAGGTGCTCCAACTTTGTTTTTTTTAAACTTTGCCATCATTCACTAGCTGGGACTCTTTCAATTCCACAAAACACAGATGAATGGAAAGAAGAAAGCACCACAAAAAGCATATCTGGAATTCCGATATTCACATAAAATTCATGTAAAAGAAAGGCTCCACTTGTATTATGAGGGCAATGCAATGGTGGTGGAATGTGAAAACACCTGAGCGTAATACCTATACAAAAAGAGTTAATATCTCAACATTATGTGAAAGAAATGAAGGGTAAAAGGAGTTTGAAAGTAGCTTTTCCAAAAAAATGGGGGAATCGGAACTCTCCCAAATGTGAGACTGTATTACATACAAGCTCAGGTAAGACCCATATATATGTGAGGTAACCATTCGAAAGAAAAAAATCCATACAACTTGAATAGGAGTAATGAGGGAGGGAGAGGGAGAGTATGGTAATGAGGGAAGGAGGCGGAGTAGGAGGGTATGGTAATGAGAATCTAGTAGAGAATCCTTAATCCTTGAAGCCTCCTTAGAAACCTTTTTGAAATGAGATATCTATGACAATTTATGGCTTATGTTTAGATGAAGGATGGTTTATGATGTTCGCAAGTGAGACGTGAGAAATTGAAGGAGAAACAGGAGAGTTGGAAGGTGGTGTTGCAAGGGTGACGTGAAGAACCTGAGTTTTTATTGAGTTGAATTTCACAAGGTTGACGCGACCTCACCGGGAAATCTCATTCACATCAGCAAGAATTGAGGAAGATGATGAAAATGAGTAGCATTTCTAAATGCGAAAGAATATGCAGATTTGAAATGAGTGGAAGAATGGAGAGTTGAGAGTCATGACATAAGAATGAACAAAATTGAAAGTGCAGTTCAGAAGATCATTGATAAAAAGTAAGAACAAAGTTGGATAAAGAACAGAACCCTGAGGAACAACAAAATTAATAGGAAGGGAGGGAAAGTCACCCCCATCAACAAGTGCTGATATGGAATGATCTGAGAGAAAACTAGACATTAGTAAGGAAAGAGAAACAGGAAACCAATAGGAAGGGAGTTTAGGGAGTAGTGACTTATACCATACTCTGTTAAAAGCCTTGGATATCTTAAAGCACCGCTTCTCAAGATTCCCCATAGTCCCTAATAGTAGAATACTATAAATCAAAAGATAGGGCAGTATGTCACCAGTTGACCTCAATTATCGAAATCCTTACCAATGATCAGAGAGAAAGGAATGAGACTCTAGAGGATCCAGGAAATGAGAATTGAGTAGAGTTTCAAAGATTTTCAACAACAAAT
>SEYY01000727.1:100150-105150 GCA_009176605.1 Armadillidium nasatum
CCTCAGTTACCTACATGTATTATGGATTATATACATGAATTTACGTAAGATATAAGTGAGATCCATTGTGAGGGGCTGCGCCCCTCCCGGTGGGGGAATGCATACCCCACCTGCCATGCTTTTAATATATAGCAGTAGGTAATACTGGGCCATATTTTGGTTTAAAAAAAATAAATAAACAAAAAAAACTTGAAATAGGCCTAAAAATATGGAAAAAGGATAAAATATATTTCCTGATAATGAGTATGACCTGTCTATGAAAGACGATACATTTAATAGTCTTTAAAAAATATTCTATTTGAAAAAATAGAATGATTAAAAATGTTAAAATTTTCTTAATGAATATTTTTTTTTTTAATATTGAAGTGAGCATATGACGATATAAAATGATTCTAGTTTTAAGCATGTCTAATTAATTAAAAAGCAATTTTTAAGAGAAAAAATCTTGAGTAATAACGAAGAAAAAAAAACAATAAAAAAACGGTTTTTGCATCACTATATATATATATATATATATAATATATATATATATATATATATATATATATATATATATATATATATATATATATATATATATATATATATATATATATATATATATATCAGGAAAAGGTCAAAGGCGTACTAAAATTTTCCCAGAGTTAGGGAGAAAATCGGAAAGCTGGTCAAATTAAAGGCCGACATATCCCGATACACGACGCTTGAAGGTGTGTAAGTCATAGGAAGTAAAATAGATGAAGGGAGTATGTTACAGACTTTGCCAGTGGAATATACGTTAGATTGAGGATAGCGGGTTAAGTCTGAGGTCAGAGAGTTGGACAGAGAAAGGATGAGACTGTGTGGAAAGACGTGTCGGACGAGCTCTTCTCAATGGAGGAGGTATGCGACGAGAGAGTTCAGAAGAGCAGTGCCCACTGTAAGAGCGATAGTATAGAGAGATTGATGCAACAATTCGACGGGCAGAAAGAGACTGAAGAGAATTGGTGAGAGCAGGAGAGTTAAGAGTATATATATATATATATATATATATATATATATATATATATATATATATATATATATATATATATATATATATATATATATATATATATATATATATATATATATATATATATATATATTCCTGTAATGAGCAAAATTATCATATACTATTTAATGAACTTAAACTATAGCTTCAGTCAAGCATTCATAAAATTATTTCTTAATCTATCCAGTCTGGAATCTGAATAATTATAAGTTGTTTCTAAATCTGAATCAGAGATTTGAAATATAAGCAATCTACAGATTATGACATAAGAGCAATACAACAAAACCAGGTAAAAGGAAGCACATTGAAGAACATTCAAAAGCAAAGATGTTGAAAACTCTGCTTCTATCTTTGAGATGAAGTATGGCTCCTTCTCATTAAATATATCATATGAATGAATTCTTTGTCTGAGAAGTAAGATGTTAGTAGCAAGATGTAAGAAGTAAGATCTTGATTTTACATAAACATCATATATTATTCAAATATATATAAAAGCTTGTTGTCAATGATCTATGATGATTTATTTTAAATTTCTGACCGTTGATACTCAAGAATAGAAAATAATTTTTAATAGTTTCTTTTATTTATACTCTACTGTGAATGTTACATTCGACTGACTTAGACTCTAAATCAACTTGTTTGCCTACACCATGAAACCAGTTAAATATTTAATAACAGTAACAATTACATTAAGAAAAAATCATTTAACTAATTCCTTTACTAATTAGCATTGAGAATCTTTTTTTTTTTCATGTAATTGTACTGTATAAATATTTAACTGGTTTCATGGTGTAGGCAAACAAGTTGATTTAGAGTCTAAGTCAGTCGAATGTAACATTCACAGTAGAGTATAAATAAAAGAAACTATTAAAAATTATTTTCTATTCTTGAGTATCAACGGTCAGAAATTTAAAATAAATCATCATAGATCATTGACAACAAGCTTTTATATATATTTGAATAATATATGATGTTTATGTAAAATCAAGATCTTACTTCTTACATCTTGCTACTAACATCTTACTTCTCAGACAAAGAATTCATTCATATGATATATTTAATGAGAAGGAGCCATACTTCATCTCAAAGATAGAAGCAGAGTTTTCAACATCTTTGCTTTTGAATGTTCTTCAATGTGCTTCCTTTTACCTGGTTTTGTTGTATTGCTCTTATGTCATAATCTGTAGATTGCTTATATTTCAAATCTCTGATTCAGATTTAGAAACAACTTATAATTATTCAGATTCCAGACTGGATAGATTAAGAAATAATTTTATGAATGCTTGACTGAAGCTATAGTTTAAGTTCATTAAATAGTATATGATAATTTTGCTCATTACAGGAATATATATATATATATATATATATATATATATATATATATATATATATATATATATATATATATATATATATATATATATATATATATATATATATATACTCTTAACTCTCCTGCTCTCACCAATTCTCTTCAGTCTCTTTCTGCCCGTCGAATTGTTGCATAACTCTCTTACTATCTCTATTACAATGGGCACTGCTCTTCTGAACTCTCTCGTCGCATACCTCCTCCATTGAGAAGAGCTCGTCGACACGTCTTTCCACACAGTCTCATCCTTTCTCTGTCCAACTCTCTGACCTCAGACTTAACCCGCTATCCTCAATCTAACGTATATTCCACTGGCAAAGTCTGTAACATACTCCCTTCATCTATTTACTTCCTATGACTTACACACCTTCAAGCGTCGTGTATCGGGATATGTCGGCCTTTAATTTGACCAGCTTTCCGATTTTCTCCCTAACTCTGGGAAAATTTTAGTACGCCTTTGACCTTTTCCTGATATATATATATATATATATATATATATATATATATATATATATATATATATATATTATATATATTTATATATATATATATATATATATATATATATATATATATATATATATATATATATAGTGATGCAAAAACGTTTTTTATTGTTTTTTTTTCTTCGTTATTACTCAAGATTTTTTCTCTTAAAAATTGCTTTTTAATTAATTAGACATGCTTAAAACTAGAATCATTTTATATCGTCATATGCTCACTTCAATATTAAAAAAAAAAATATATTTTAAAAAAATATTTTACATTTTTTTTTTTAAATTTATTTTTTCAAATAGAATATTTTTTCAAAATTTTAATAAAGTCTTTAAGATCTGTAGTAATGTATCCGTCTTATATAGACAGGTTATACTCATTATCAGAAAATATATTTTTCCTTTTTCCACATATTTTAGACCTAATTCGTTTTAATTTTTTTCATTAAAATATGATCCAGTATAATTCTACTGCTATACAATAAAAGCATGAAAGGCGAGATTTGAAGTCCTCCACAGGGAGGGGAGCAGCCCCTCACTGAAGATCTCCTTTATATCTTACGTATATTCATTTATGGAATTCATAAAACAGACAGGTAACTGAGGGACAAGCTTGATGGGATTTTGAGCCCCGCTCCTTCTACTTTGTAGCGGGATATCATTCACTGCCAGTCATGCATTTATAATATTGCTGTTGGTAATAGGTGGAAGTAGCCCAAACGTTGATAAACAAATTCAGAAACGAGTAGAGTAGTCTAAATCGACGACATTATCTTTTGCCCAAAACATCAACATTTTAATTTCTTAAAGTAAAGTGGTTGACAGTTTTTCAAAACTCGTTCAAATCGTCGACTTAGTAAATCATGAAGCCATATGGTTTCACCCATTTTTCACCAAATCGTAATTTCACTCCTAGTTTAGTGCAAACACGCATGTACATACGCATGCACACACACACAACACGCATATATATATATATATATATATATATATATATATATATATATATATATATATATATATATTATATATATATATATATATATATATATATATATAATTGTAGTTCAGGTGGTTCTTCGATATATCGATTGTTGATATAAATTGTTTCTTCGATATATTGATTGACGATATAAATCGTAAATATATGCTATTATCGATACATTTCTTATTCAGTTGTAATCATCTCATTACATGTGTATGATGTCTTTTGCGTTTATTCAAATTTAATTGTATTTTTTTAAAGATTTTAATAATTTTTAGTTTAAAAGAGTGTTTCAATCAAGTGTATTAGAAAGAGTTTTTAAAGTTAATTATATAGGAGTTTCATTAACACTCGTAGAATTAAATATTTCGTGTAACCTAAACGGAGTTGTCTACGTCTAGATTAAGTGTTAAACTTAAAGTCAATTTTTAATTTTAATTTTGGTTATAATTTAAGTTATGATTGATCTATTTGAACCTTTATAGCAACATCAAAGATGAAAATAGTGCTATACATTTTTTCCAACAACATAATATAATACCTAATGAAAAAAAATGTATTAATGAACATTGGATGACTATTACTGTTCACCGAACTAACTTATTTCTTTGGAGGTGTCCTGTAAAAAATTGTAGGAAAACTTGTTCAGTCAGAAAAGGAAATTGGTTAGAAGGATCTAAAATATCTTTAAAAACTATAATCCTTTTTATTTATTGCTGGTGTATAGAACTGACAAGTGTAATATTTTGTAAAAATCAACTGCACATTTCAGATAAGACTATCGTTGATTTTAATAACTACCTCCGCGAGGTATATACTGTAATATATATATATATAATTGATGGCCGTTACGAGGTTAGGTTAGGTTAGGTTAGTTAGTTAGGTTAGGTTAGGTTAGGTTAGGTTAGGTTAGGTTAGGTTAGGTTAGGTTTTTACTAAAAAACGAAAAAAAAAGTAACGCACATTTGTATTTCAGTTGCTAACCTAACTTTTGTGTTTCCATATACGCTAGACCAATATTGAATGATATATCGATATATATCGATATATCATTCCATACCGGTCTATCGATATATCGAAACTCAAAAGTTAGTGTACCAACTGAAATACAATGTGCAT
>SEYY01000727.1:107650-110150 GCA_009176605.1 Armadillidium nasatum
AATTATTTTAAGAAATTTGCTACAATTAGCATTTTGAAAGTATTTTACTTCTTGCTTATTCTAACAAAACCTAACCTAATTTGTCGAAAGTAAGAAAATTAAGTCTAGGAATCAAAAATGCTTTTAAAAAATTCTACTGTAAATCTATTTCTTCAGAAATACAAGAATGATTGAAATATTTCTGTATTTTTATATTAATTAATGTTCTCCTACATTTGGTGTGCCATAAAACTGAGCAGTTTCATCTTTAATAGAGATTTTCCTCAAATTCTTCCCAGTAAATCCTCTGATAACACAATAACTATATTAGAAACTTTTAAAGTTGTAAAAATAAACTGTGCTGTCGCTAATACTGAAGCCCTTCTCGTACCTTATCCATTTTAAAGGCATCAGTCAAGCTTAAACCTAGGATCTATTACACTTGAGAATTGATGATTTTTTTTATATTTTCATTCAACTGAAGACTCTTTTATATGATTTATTTTCGTCTGATAAACAGTGCACACTTATATTTTGAATGAGTCTACTCAAGATGATACTAAATTTCTTGAACATAAGAGATATTCAAACCTGACAATACAGATTACTGCTGTTGAGAACAGTCAGTTGCATCCTCAAACAATTCAAAGATTTCTTGCCTGTCTTAAAGGAAATTTTATGTATTTAGTCATCTACGATCTGTAGTTAATACTCTTTCTGAAAGGAAAAATCTCTTCAGTCTCCTTTTTCTTCTGATTCCATATTGAATGATTGTAGCATCCCTCCTACTACTCCTCTCCTCAGGGGTCCTATGTCTCTACCTGTGGTTGCAAATGATCTGATGATATCCTGAGATCTAAAGCTAGTGGCCCAGATGCCATTCCTATCCATGATCTGAGGAAGTATGAGTCTGAGATTACACTAATTCTCGTTCGACTCTACTCACTATGCATCAATCCAAATAGTTTCCTCAATTCTATAAGCGCACATTTATTCAGCATATTCCAAAGAGGGGTAGCTACTCTGATCCTTTTAACTGTCTTCTTATAGATTTCACATTTGTTGTTGAAAATCTTTGAAACTCTACTCAATTCTCATTTCCTGGATCCTCTAGAGTCTCATTCCTTTCTCTCTGATCATTGGTAAGGATTTCGATAATTGAGGTCAACTGGTGACATACTGCCCTATCTTTTGATTTATAGTATTCTACTATTAGGGACTATGGGGAATCTTGAGAAGCGGTGCTTTAAGATATCCAAGGCTTTTAACAGAGTATGGTATAAGTCACTACTCCCTAAACTCCCTTCCTATTGGTTTCCTGTTTCTCTTTCCTTACTAATGTCTAGTTTTCTCTCAGATCATTCCATATCAGCACTTGTTGATGGGGGTGACTTTCCCTCCCTTCCTATTAATTTTGTTGTTCCTCAGGGTTCTGTTCTTTATCCAACTTTGTTCTTACTTTTCATCAATGATCTTCTGAACTGCACTTTCAATTTTGTTCATTCTTATGTCATGACTCTCAACTCTCCATTCTTCCACTCATTTCAAATCTGCATATTCTTTCGCATTTAGAAATGCTACTCATTTTCATCATCTTCCTCAATTCTTGCTGATGTGAATGAGATTTCCCGGTGAGGTCGCGTCAACCTTGTGAAATTCAACTCAATAAAAACTCAGGTTCTTCACATCACCCTTGCAACACCACCTTCCAACTCTCCTGTTTCTCCTTCAATTTCTCACGTCTCACTTGCGAACATCATAAACCATCCTTCATCTAAACATAAGCCATAAATTGTCATAGATATCTCATTTCAAAAAGGTTTCTAAGGAGGCTTCAAGGATTAAGGATTCTCTACTAGATTCTCATTACCATACCCTCCTACTCCGCCTCCTTCCCTCATTACCATACTCTCCCTCTCCCTCCCTCATTACTCCTATTCAAGTTGTATGGATTTTTTTCTTTCGAATGGTTACCTCACATATATATGGGTCTTACCTGAGCTTGTATGTAATACAGTCTCACATTTGGGAGAGTTCCGATTCCCCCATTTTTTTGGAAAAGCTACTTTCAAACTCCTTTTACCCTTCATTTCTTTCACATAATGTTGAGATATTAACTCTTTTTGTATAGGTATTACGCTCAGGTGTTTTCACATTCCACCACCATTGCATTGCCCTCATAATACAAGTGGAGCCTTTCTTTTACATGAATTTTATGTGAATATCGGAATTCCAGATATGCTTTTTGTGGTGCTTTCTTCTTTCCATTCATCTGTGTTTTGTGGAATTGAAAGAGTCCCAGCTAGTGAATGATGGCAAAGTTTAAAAAAAACAAAGTTGGAGCACACCTAAACTAAAAAAAAAAAAAAAAAAAAAAAAAATGTAATAATAAAATAATAGATAATAGATAATAATAATAAAATAATAATATGATAATTTAATAATATAATAATAATGATATATAATATATAATAATATATAATAATATATAATAATAATAATAATATATAATAATAATAAT